>RCUC01095824.1:0-13155 GCA_003697995.1 Taxidea taxus jeffersonii | reverse complement strand
TGTGTGTGTGTGTGTGTGTGTGTGTGTGTGTGTAGCTATTGGGTTGCTTTCTCCATGGCAAGTAAAAAAAAAAAAACAGAAACATGGGAGTGTTTTTAGAATGCTGGAGTCTATAGACAAGACAGGGAGAAGAAAAAGAAACATGATCAAAATGGTTGTCATAAATCTGATAAAGTTTGAAGAAATGTTCCAAAAGAAAATTATTCCTCATTATTGGACATGAACACATTCATAAATCTTGATGCTTGTTCAGGCTTTAAAGATCTAGAGGGGGGCCCATGAGTGGCTCAGTGGGTTAAGCCTCTGCCTTCAGCTCAGGTCATGATCTCGTAGTCCTGGGATCGAGCCCTGCATCAGGCTCTCTGTTCAGGGGGAGTCTGCTTCCCCCCCTCTGCCTTTCTGCCTACTTATGATCTCTCTCTCTCTCTCTCTGTCAAATAAATAAATAAAATCTTTAAAAAAAAAGATCTAGAGATACAGGAAGAAATTTTAGGGGGCTAACTTAAAGTCTTGAGGACAGGATAAGAGCCTATTAGTATTATTAGTATTATTAGTATTATTAATAGCCTAAAAGTATTCCTTTTATCCTATTTTTACATATTTCCTTTAGCATTTTGCAGATCAGAACAACATGATTTACTGTCTCTATAAAAACCCCTGTAATCCTGGTAAGCAGTTACCTATTATATTACAGAGGTTAGAGCTGAGATTCATGGTGCAGTTAACTGCAATGTTTTCCTAGTATCCCAGAGATAACAGTTGATATTTAATAAATACCCCCATACAGAGTTTGTGTATTTTTTAATAGGTAACTGATTTGTAATATTCTTTTAAGTTTTTTATTTCTCTCAAGCCATTCAGTTTCTGAGAATAATAATATTTACATGACTTTCTTTAGTTCTACATATTTTATTTTCAATAGTTTAAGATATTTGGGTTCTTCTTTTTTAGTATATATTTTCATGTACATATTATTAACAGATCATTGTAAACATCGTAAACAAAAGGAAATTCAAAAAAGCAAAACAAAATAACTTTATTTCTTACATCAAGAAAAATGGCACCCCATCAAATATGATTGCTTATTTAGTTTTGTGGCCTGCTTTCTTCATTTAACAATATATCATGAACTTTTTCTCAAATCAATTACATAAGTATATATGCATGTATATATACATTTATATGTGTGTGTACACATGTACATATATAAATAGGAGACTGAATGAATTGGGTACCTATAGTATGAATGTCTGGTAGCAGTAAAGCACCACCTGTGTCTTGTGGTCTTGAATTTAAACTGAGACCAATCAATGTGTTTTGTTTTTGTTTTTGTTTTTTTCTCCCATGTACATGAACCTATCTTGGTACAAGAATGGAATATAAAACCTCCTGGATTTAATCAGAAATGTGGTTTTGGCAAGAAAGTTGGATTAGTTGAGAGGGAAAAAAATGTTCTAGGTGTAGGTAATGGAGTGATTAATATGATTTATCATGAATTTTGAGCAAATAAAAGGAGAAATTGAGGACATCAAGGATGTGAGGGACTATAAGAATCATTCAGATCGAGTCATGGATTGTTGGTATCAGGATCCTAAAAGCAGAAGGTGAAAGGAAGAAAGAAAGAAGGTTAAAGGAAGGAAGGAAGGAAGGAAGGAAGAAAGAAAGAGTATGAAGTCTATGGAGCTGTGCATTAAGTGAAAAGATAAATAGATGTTGTGTCCATGCATAAAGAGCTTGAATTATTTGAATAAGAAAAGAGTAATGTAATGTTAATTATATTAAGAAAGCCAAAATTTAAAACTAAAACTGTTAATTATTAGATGAAGGTGCACTATGTAAGTGGACAGTAAATGAACAGATTGCAAAATATTAATAAGGGGAAGAAGAATAAGTACCCATTTTAGCACAGGAATTTGTCTGATTACAAGCCTACCCAACCATATCAGAGTAACACCCATGCTTGGATGAAAGATAACTATGTCAAATTAAACTCTACACAAAAGTCACTGAGAGGGCCTCAAGTGCTCCCTTCAAATAGTCTGCATTTCTTGAATTTATATTCTCATTATTGTTGCAAACCTCCTTCTGACCTCATTATTCAGCTCCCAGGCTTATTATCTGATTCAGTGCATATTTATATTGCTTGCTTCAAACTAAGTTTATGCCCAAAGTTAAATTTTCTTCTGGAGAAAATATTGTTCAAAGCCACAGGCTGTACCATTTTCTTTCTATACTTTAGGCACAGGTAGGGAGGTGTCATTTTCCTAAGATTCACATTTTCTACCCCTTGATATTCAGAGGATTTTGATAAGCTTGGCCTATGTTGTACTATGACCTAGCCTGGAAAGAAATATGTTAATAGGACAGATTGATTCAGAGGACAAATCAGATGGAGTCCTAAGAGTAAATCGAGTAGAAATGGAGTCAGTTCTGAGAAATCATTCCCCTACTTCACACCATTTCCCAAAACCATTTGCATCTGGCCTACAGATCTAGAGATAAAACAGTTAATAACTCTAGAAGAAAAAAGGGAGATTATTAAATGATCTTGGAAACTGGCAAACAAGTAGGGCACACATTCAGTAACCATAAAGGAAAAGATGAATAAATCAGAGTTAATTCATCCTTGTGTTCATCAAAATTATGTCAGTAAAAGGGAGAAAAGGAAAAACACATGATAGAATATATCTGCAATACATATATCTATAAAGACTCATGTACATAATATGAGCTCTATTTATTATTCAGTAAGACAAAGATTAAAATATGGATGAAGGGGTGCCTGGGTGGCTCAGTGGGTTAAGCCTCTGCCTTCGGCTCAGGTCATGATTTCAGGGTCCTGGGATCGAGCCCCACATCAGGCTCTCTGCTCAGCAGGGAGCCTGCTTCCTCCTCTCTCTCTCTGCCTGCCTCTCTGCATACTTGTGATCTCTATCTGTCAAATGAATAAATAAATAAAAATCTTTTAAAAAATTAAAATATGGGTGAAAACATGAAAAATTACCTCATGAAAGAGGATCTCTAAATGGTTAATATATGAGAAGGCACTTAACCTTATTAGTCACTGAAGGACTGAATAAAATCACAATGCAATTCCAATACATTCCTGCTCACATAACTGAAATAAAATGAACGAAAGAGTTCTAAGTGTCAGCAAGGACAAGGATTTTGGAACAACTGGAAGTTTCCTCTGCATAAATTGATAACATGCATTTTGGAAAATTATTGTGTAGTATTTGTTAAAGATGAATATCCCAGTCTAGTCTTAGGTGTGATCCTTACAGAAACACACATATGTGTTTACAAAAATCTCTGTATATTATTAACTATCCTACTACCCATCAACAACAAAAAGGATAGATATATGGTAGTATAGTCAAAAAGAAATATCGCACAAGAGCAAAAAGGGGTAAATTACTTCAATAAGCAATACCATAATTGCACTTAATAAATGTTAAGCAGAAGAAGACAGGCATGAGGAGCCTGGGGGCTTCTGTTGGTTAAGTGTCTGGCTATTGGTTTTGGCTCCGGTCATGGTCTCAGGGTCATGATCTCAAGGTTCATGTCAGGCTTTGTGCTCAGTGCAGAGTCTGCTTGAAGATTTTCCCTCTCCTTCTTTGTCCCTCCCCTCGAGTGCACTGCATGTGCTCTCTCTCTCTCTCTCTCTCTCTCTCTCTCTCTCTCTCAAATAAATGAATAAAAGCTTGAAAAAAGAAACAGATGCAAAAGAGTTCATGTATCATGACATAATTTATAGCACGTTCCACGGAAAGCCCAAGTAATTTCATTAAGTCAGAGTAGCAGTTTCCTTTGGTGAGAGAGACTGGGTGCTTCTAGGATCCTAGTAGTATTCCTTTGACCTCTCTCTTCATCTGGGAGGTGGTGACATGGGCTATTCACTTTACAAAAATTAGCTGAGATTTACTCTTAGGATTTATGTACTTTTCTGTATGTATACTGTATTTTGATTTTAAAAAATCAGTCTGAAAAGTATGTCTTGAATTATTAACCATTCAAAAGAATGTTTTTAAACCCTTACCTGCATCTTTACAGAATTGTATATATTAGCTAGGTAAACTTCTGATATATCACCTTCTTCATCTGTAATAGGAGGTTAGCAATTTGTTAGGGGGAGGGGATGGTGAAGAAATTGCAATTACTTCATGTAACATATATTTAATAATAAATGATAATCTTGAACATACAGAATATCTTATTTCATTCTTTCTGTTTCAACAATTCAGTGGCTTTTTTAATTATTACTTTAAAAAACTTGAGCAAAGTATTACCTGTGCCTTTAAAAAATTAAGTAACAGCTCTAAGGGTTCTTTTTTAATTTTTAAAGATTCTTTTATGAAAATTATTTTGAAATTACAGAAAAGATGCAAGAATAAGAATAGTACAAAGAATCTGACATCTCTTACCTGGTTTCACAAATTGTTAACATTTTGCCACATTTCCTCTATCATTTCTCTCTCTTTCATTCTTCATCTCTCTCATTTTTTCATTCTCATTTCCTGCATGGGATGTGTATGTGTATGTATATGTATTCTTAACCATTTGAGAACCAGTTGCATATATCATGTTGCTTTACCAACAAACTCCTTCATGGGCATTTCTTCTAAATATGAATATTCTCTTATATAAACACAGTGCAGTCATCATCCAGTAAATTTAAGATTGATGCAATACTTTTGTCTAGTTTATTATTCTTATATATGTTTTAATTAACTTCATAGTTTCCTTTATAATGTTTCTTACTTTTTAGTGCAGGATCCAGTCAAAAGTGAAATATTGAATTACTTGTCATGTCTAGTCTTTTTCAGTGTGGAATATTAATACAGACTTTTTGTCTTTATAACACTGACATTTTTGAAGGGTATAGTTTGTTATTATTACTATTATTATTATTATTACTACTATTATAATGTTCCTCATTTTAGTTTTATTTGATGTTTTCTCACAATTAGATTTAAATTATGAATTCCCAGCTACAATAGTGCTTCAGTGATAGTGTATCTTTCTCAGGGTATTTCTTCTAAGAACACATGAGGAATATCTGTCCCTCATGTTAATTTTGATCACATGGGGAAAATGTTGTATGCTTCTCTACTATATAGTTATTATTATTTTTATAGAAATAATCTGTGAGGAGACACCAGTAGCTATTTGTTTATTTGAAACAGCAAAGTGACTAAGGAACTCTATTGCTTTGCCACATTAAATGATGCATGTTCCTAAAATAAATTCTGAACCTATTTTAGCACAGTCTAGAGCTATGGATCTAAAGACAAATCTCAGGATGTCTTAGTTTACTGGTAGAGCTTTTTGGACAGTGAGGAAAGACTACACATATCTGTGTGATTTAAGCTTGAACAATGCTTGGGTGGGTGGGATCAAGATGTGTGAGACTGGCTTGTAAATTACAAATGTATTTTAGTGGGAGCATTGAAATAGTTTGGGTTATGTTACAATGGAGCAGATTAAAATGAGTGATTCTGCAGTAAGGATACCTGACCAAGGGGCACCTGGGTGGCTCGGTGGGTTAAAGCCTGTGCCTTCAGTGGGTTAAAACCTCTGCCTTCGGCTTAGGTAATGATCTCAGGGTCCTGGGATCGAGCCCCACATTGGGCTCTCTGCTCAGCAGGGAGCCTGCTTCCCCCTCTCTCTCTCTGCCTGCCTCTCTGCCTACTTGTGATCTCTCTCTATCAAATAAATAAATAAAATCTTAAAAAAAAAAAGGATACCTGACCAAGAATTAATAACCATTTACAAGGTATTTGATTAACATTCTATCCATATATGAAACTCCACATCTCTATTATCACTGCAACCCAACCTGAACCTTTGTCTCAGTGTTTTTCTATTATCTCACAGATGTTTAATAATGAATCAAAAGAAAATAAGTTAAATTGGTTAGGGAAGATGTTAGAAGCTACTCAGCTTTATCTAAATGAACACATCTTGGGATATTAGAAATAAAAGTTATATACATGTATTAGGCCTCTAAATTCTGCTAATTATAGCTCTTTACTGAAAATAGACCCACATACACATAAATGTTATAATCTTTCTATTAATCCTATTAGTTTGTGGGTTGGTTCTCCTATCCAAAAATGTTTGATTGGAACTTGCCCAAATATTAAGAATCATTTAACTTATTAATTTTGAATTTAAATATGTTGATTCAATAACTCTTTTTAAAGGTATCTTTCAAAAAATCAAATGGTTAAAATAGCTAAGTTGAGCTATATCACAGGGAATATATTAATAAAAGAATCATGTTGAGATATGTCTAAATATTTAAAATTCAGCATACCAGATTGATACTTCTGAATTGTATACAAGTGTTCAGAAATAATACCTCCTCCACATTTGCTAAACTCACATATTTGCTTATCAGCCCCCTCTCCTTCCCCACCTCCTTTCCTATTTTCATTGGTTCCTTCCTTCCTCATATAGGTCATTAAGTGGATTATATAGGATTTGGTATACAGAATTTGCTCTGCTAATCACTTGGAAAAATTGAAAGAAACCATTTTGGGGGGCCATGATTGCAACAAAATGCAATGACATAAAAATGTCATTGCAGCTGCTGAAAGACAAAAATAGGGGACAAGGCAATTGAATAGAAACAGCCTGTTTCTGATTCTTAACTATAGAGAACAAACTGAGGGTTGCTGGAGGGGAGGTGGGGGGCGGGACGGGTAAATGAATCATGGGGATTAACTAGGGCACTTTTGATGAGCACTGGGTGTTATGTGTTAAATGATGAATCAATAAATTCTACTCCTGAAACTAATATTATGTTATGTTAACTAACTGGAATTTAAATAAAAATCTGAAACTTAAAAAAAAAAGGAATAGAAACAGCATATTCAATGCATGGTTTTACAGTTATGTCAGTTGCCTGGAATCATCCAGAAGAGACCAAAGATAAAGGCTTTTGCATGAAAAGACAAATGCAAGATCTTTCGTACATGGATTTAGAGTAGATTGACAAGATATTGAATCTCAGAGGAACCACTGTCACCATTCAAACAAATCTTATTTTTTGGATGTGAAAACTGAGACTTAGTGAGTGACATTAAAATGTTGTGGTGGGAATGGTAAATTAAATATTATATAGCAGAGAAGGATTCTGTTATCAATAAATCTAAAGTGAAAGTCATTTCATAGGGATTTTCCCATGTATTCTCTATGGGGATTTTCACTAGAAAGCACAATTGGGATACATTTTGTTCCATGAGTAGACACACTGAGAGACAGATATTACCTCAATATGCTTAATATGAGAAGAAACTTTTAAATAGCAGCTATAGCTTGCATGGAAGAGAGAGGGTTTATTTTTACCTTTTTTTTGCCTCAGTCTTGTATGTTCTGTGAGAAAAACTCCACATTCTTTTTTCTCCCACTTTTACTGAGAAATAGTTGACATACATCATTAAATAAGTCTATTTTTTATTAAATAAGTTTAAAGTGTACAGCATGATGGTTTCATTTATGTATATTGTGAAATGAATACCACAATAGGGTCAGCTAACATCCATCTTCTTAGAAAGATACAGTGAGAAGAAAACAATAATGAAAAAAAAACTCCTGATAACTGCACATTCTTCAAGACTCATTTCTAGTACTGGACAGAAGCACTTGGCTATTGTAAATAATTCTGCAATAAACATACAGGTATATGTATCTTTTCCAAGTAGTGTTTTTGGTTTTTTTGTTAAATACCTAGTAGTGGAATTATTGGATGATATGACATTTCTGTTTTTAATTTTTGAGGAACCTCCATACTGTTTTCCACAGTGGCTGCACCAATTTACATACCCACCAAAGTGCAAAAGAGAGTTCCTTTTTCTCTACGTCTTCATGTCAAAATGTTTGAAGTCCCACCTAGGGTCAGTCACATAGCGAGAGAGTACTTGAGTTAAGACTCAGTGATACTAATTACCAAGCCAAGACTTTTTTTCCCCCAAGTCAAACATCCATGTGTAACTTACCAGAAAATGATAGCTAATGGATTTGGAAAACTCAAAAAAGGGTCAAATCTGTTGTATACATACTCTCTCCTCTCTGCATTATACCTCTAGTGTTTGAGAGGATCAGCATATCCAAATGACATTATCAAAAATAATTGACTGCAATTCAAACACTTTCTCCATTAATATACTTTCCCCTTTGTTTGATTTGTGTATACATAATACATACATAATCTGAGCTCTTTATAATAGATGCTTAACTCTGAAAGTTTATCTGACACAAAACAGAAGTTGAAGAGATTGATGTACTGCTATTTCTGGCTATTTAATAATAGTGTATGGCATGTTACTGTAATTAGTCTGGGCTGATAAGAGAAATATAAAATAAAAATGTTTTTTTCTAATGACAGTAGAATATTTTAAAGAAAAAATACTGTATTTTAAACCTTTGTGTTACAGTACATCTCCAATGTAATAATGAAACTACAACTATAATTCTAGGAACACTTTTATTTTACAGTACATCTCCAATGTAATAATGAAACTACAACTATAATTCTAGGAACACTATTATTAAATTGTTCCTTTTGTCTTAAAAAAAGAAAATATTCATTAATTCTACTGCTTAAATCTGGAAGTAAATGCAGTATGGATGTCAACTTATTAAGGAGATACAACATTCATATGTTTTCTAAATTCAAGTTTGATATCAGGGAATTTTATTTTTGATGCAGATATTGACATTTTATCAATGACTTTGGCAGGTTAATATTAGTGTCACATAATAACTTAGAAGACACATTCCAGTCTCCTGGAAGATTATTCCTTTATAGCAAAAAAACAAAGAGAATTATTATTTTTAATGGTGGATTAACTTACATGAATCAAAGTTAAAAGAAAATAAATTTGGGGACTCTACATGGCTTAGTTAAGAGTCTGACTCTTGATTTCATCTCAGATCATTATCTCAGGGTCATGAGATTGATCCCCTCATTGGGCTCCAGGTTGAGTGTGGGGTCGCTTAAGATTCTCTCACATTCTCACTCTCCCTCTGTTCCTTCCCATGCTGCACTCAATGAGTGAGTGAGTGAATGAATGAATGAATAAATAAATAAATAAATATTGCCAAAATTTTGTAAATATCCAGTCTTAGGAAAATATCTCTGCAACCATCTCAGACTTTAAAATCAGAAGTAACATACATGAAAATGTAATGCTACATACCTATTAGAAAAAAGGGGCCTAAATTAAAGATTTTTTATTTATTTATTCAGAGAGAGAGAGAGAGAGAGGGAGTAAGCACAGGCAGACAGAGTGGCAGGCAGAGGCAGAGGGAGAAGCAGGCTCCCTGCTGAGCAAGGAGCCCAATGTGGGACTCGATCCCAGGACGCTGGGATCATGACCTGAGCCGAAGGCTGCCGCTTAACCAACTGAGCCACCCAGGCATTCCTAAAAAAAGGGGCCTAAATTAACTACCTAATATGATTGGCTTATAACAGTCATTTCAGATTACTGTCTTTTCTTATGCTAAATGTTGGTCTCTGCATCTGATTTCATTTCACCCCATCCATATTTACTATAAGGTTGTCATAAGTCAACTGTATTACTCTTATTTGTATGTGGCTCCTAATAAAGCCTAGTGTAACATTTGGGAATCAAGTGATTCACCATAACTGGGATTGGTGAATGAGCAACTTGAAACAAAGCAGCCTTCAACTGTCATCCATTCCTATCTGGGAGTATGATATGTAACATGTTTTTCACTATTCTCCATCTGCTACTGCAATCATTCCCACTACATTGCTTTCTGACTTATCTTCAATTAAATGTGAACACCACAAAAAAGAAAAAAAAATGTTGTCTATGAAGCAAGATGAGTCAGTTTGGGAAAATATGCTGAAGCTCAGTCATTTAGATAAATTTGTCTAGTATTGATATTTTTATTATTTTTATTTTTTTATTGTGTTATGTTAGTCACCATACAATACATCATTGGGTTTTAATGTAGTGTTCCAAGATTCATTGTTTACATATAACACCCAGTGCTCCATGCAATATGCACTCTTCTTAATACCCACCACCAGGCCTACCCACCCCCCATCCCCTCCCCTCTAAAACCCTCAGTTTGTTTCTCAGAGTCCACAGTCTTTTAAAAATATGTTTAGTATTTAGAATAATGGGTTCCCATATATGCCCATGTCATAATCCCTGGGACCTGTGAATGTTACCTCAGATTATAAGAAGGACTTTTCAGATGTGTTTAAGTTACAGATCTTGAGATGGAGGGGATTATCTTCTACAATCCTAGTGGGTCTAATGTAATAATAAGGGTCTATATGAAATGGATGCAGGAAGAGTTGGAGTCAGAGAAGAAGGCAATCTGATGATGGAAACAGTTCAGAGTGATTCAGCCACAATGCAAGGAATAAGGATAGCTTCTGGAAACTAGAGAAAGTCAAGACGCAAATTTCCCCGGGAACATCCAAAAGGAACCAGTATAGAAAACACCTTGATTTTAGCCCCATGATGAAACTCATTTCAGACTTCTGATCTCTAGAAATGTAAGAGATTAAATAGGTGTGTTTTTAAAAGACTAATTTTTAAAGCAATTTTAGGTTCACAGTAAAATTGAAAAAATTACAGATATTTCCCAAATACTCCCTGTCCTTACACATGCATTATCTCCCCCTTTATCAACATTACACACAAGAGGGTACCTTTGTTATAGTAATGGACATACACATGATATGAACATAGTTCATAGTTAACATTAAAGTTCACTCTCAGTTTTATATATGCTGTGGGTTTGTAAAAATATAAATTCACTGAACATTATAACATCATATTTTTCTTTGCCCTAAGAATCTTCTGCACTTCTCCTATATTCATTCCTCCACCAACCCTTGGTAACCACTGATTTTTTTTTCACTGTCTCTGTAGTTTTGCCTGTTCCAGAATATCACATATTTGTAATCATAATGTATATAGCTTTTATTGGCTTCTTTCACTTGGTAGTACATACTTAAGTTTCTTTCATGTATTTTCATGGTTCAATAGCTCATTTACTTTTAATGCTGAATAATTTTTTACTGTTTGATGTATCACAATTTATCCAGTCTCTTACTGAAGGGCGTCTTGGTTTCTTCCAAGTTTTGGCAGTTATAAATAAAATTGCTATAAACATCCATGTGTAGGTTTTTGTAATGACATACATTTTCAGCTCTTTTGAGCAAATACTAAAGAGCACAATTGGTAGGTAATATGGTGAAAGTATGTTTGGTTTTGTAAGAAACCTCTTAAGTATCTTCCAAAGTGGCTGCACTATTTTGCATTCCCACCAGTGATGAATGAGATTTCCTGTTGTTTTGAATCCTTGCCAGCATTTAGTGTTGTCAGTTTTCAGATTTGACCATCCTGATAGGTGTGTAGTGGTATCTAATTGTTGCTTTAATTTGCATTTCCCTGATGACATTTGATGTGGAATCTGTTTTTGCATACTTTTTTGACAGATGGATATCTTCTCTAGTGAGGTATCTGTTAAGGTCTTTGGCCCATTTTTAAATCAGAATGTTTGTTTTCTTATTATTGAGATTTAAGAGGGTTTTTTTCGTTGGTTTGTTTTTGTTTTTTAAGATATACTTTGGATAGCAATTCTGTATCCAATGTCTGTTTTGCAAATATTTTCCCCCAGTGTGTGGCTTGTCTTCTCATTCTCTCAACATTGTCTTTCCCAGAGCAGTTGTTTTTCATTTTAACAAGTCCAACTCATCAATTTCTTCTTTCATGGTTTATTCTTTTGGTATTGTATATAAAAAGTTATTATCATATCCCAAATCATTTACATTTTCTCCTGTTTTATCTTCTAGTTTTAGTCTTGCATTTTACTTTTAGGTTGCTGATCCATTTTGAGTTATTTTTTTCTGAGAGGTGTGAGGTCTGCATCTAGATTCTGCTCCTCCTCGTTCTTATTCTTCCTCTTCCTCATTCTCCCTTTCCTCTTCCTTCTTCACAGATCCAATTAAATTGGTGGGGTTTTTTTAAAGATTTTATTTATTTATTTGAGAGAGAGAGGGAGAGCAAACACATGAGCAGTGAATGGGGCAGAGGCAGAGGGAGAAGCAGGCTCCCCACTAAGCAGTGATCATGATGTGGGACTTGATCCCAGGCCCCCGGAATCATGACCTCAGCTGAAAGTAGCCACTTAATGGACTCAGCCACCCAGGAGACCAAAACTGGTGTGGTTTTAAGCTATCAGTTTTGTGGGGATTTTTTATAGCAGTAAAAGAAAACTTAAAGCATCAGCAATAGCACTCTTGATTCTATTCAATCTGAACCTAAATCTTGAGCCTCTTTTTATGAGACAGTAGTACCTTTGGGGAATTAGCCATTCTCAGGGACATCTTCAAATTATCTTGGCTTGTCAGCCTCTTTCCTCCTTCTTACTCTACCCCCACGTATATCTAATAGTACACTTTCCTAGGTTATGACCTAGCTGAAACATAAATGGATCGGAGTTCCATTAACTGAAAGGTAACATAGGGACCAAGTTTCAGAGCTTCTTTTCTACTCAGATGACTAACAACTGACTGGCACAAAAATGGCTTATACTCGCTCAGACACACTCATATACACACATCAACAGAAATTCTTCAGAGATATTTAATGAAAAGTTTTCTGATTTTCCCATTTTTTACAAATGATTTGGCTTCTGCGATATAAACTGCTGGGAACTATAACATACTTACCAAATAGCTTCATCTCCCAAACTCATCCAAACAACAGTTCCGCCTGCATTTCCTCTAACTGCCCCCCACCCCTCCATACACAGTGGATTCGGTATTCATTGTTCTAAATGAGACATTTACCCTGAAAACTTATTGCTGGTTAGACTCAGGTGCAAAAGATTTATTGGTATATTTTTGTGGTTTAAACAGAAAAAAATCTAAAGAATATTGAAATGTAGAGAAACTTGAAAAGAACATTGGAAATAGCCTAAAACATTTTTAGTAGGAATGACATTTGGGCAATTGTGCAGCCCAAGATTTTCTAAATACATATCTATGTACTAGCTATATTAGAATAACATGGAAATACACTTATATATGTAAATTTCCAGAATCCCACATATACTATTATGTAAACTGTTAGAATATCTCCTTGTTAAATTTGTGTT
>RCUC01095815.1:0-22762 GCA_003697995.1 Taxidea taxus jeffersonii | reverse complement strand
GGGGGGGGGGGGGGTGACATACAATCAGTTGAAATTGTGGTGAAATTGTGTCTCAGCCCCTTCTATCCCTTTGAGTGTGCTGGGAGTTTTGTTTTTGTTTTTCTCATTCACTTGATGTGTAGGGGTAACTCAGCTAATTCCTGGATTTCTGTCAGAGGGAATTGTTCTGTAGATACCTGGGTATTTGGTGTGTCTATAAGAGGAGGTAAGTTCAGGATCCTCTTTTGTTGCCATCTTGAACCAGAACCCTTTCTATATTTCTCTTTCTGTCCTTGTAAATAGTTAACAGGATAAGATTATAGTAATTTTAATTTGTAGTGCTTAGGTAGTCTGAAGTGTCTGCTAAAATTTTGTTATAGTTATTATGCAAATAACATTACTTTTAGATGTTTTCACTAATAGGAAAAGAGTGCTGAGAACAGCCCTGCTTCTCAAATCAATGAGATAGAGTGACAGAATTGATGGGTTGTTGAAATGTTTTGTAAAATAAAAGTTTTGATGTGATATGATAACATGTATAGGATCATAAGCAATCATCTTTTAAAAGTGCTTTTAAAATATTGTTTCAAAGGTAAAATTGGAGAGATGATTTAAATAATGTGACTAGATAGGTGTGTAAGGACTTGATTTCATATACATTTCTTAAAAATGAGCTTTAGTCTTACTTATATATTGGTCTTTTTAAAGAGCCCATATGCTTCTTGTATTCTGAGATGCCATTATGCCCAGGTAATATTCTTAGGACCCATAACACTTACTAAGGATTACTGCCAGCTAGGGCAGGTGGTGGCTCAGGGATAATCCTTTATAAGTGTCCATATTCAATTATTCTCACTTAAATGATTTATTTTGGACATATTTGGTGGGGTACAGTTTTATTTTAGAAGCAAGGTGAAATTTTTCATCCTTAGTTCTACTCTTGAAATAGTCTGCTAGATTGATGGAGCCTCATTTAGGGCTCATTAGAAACCGTGAGCACTGCAATATGGTTTGATTATAGTGCTAAATATCAAGCAACACAGACAAAAATACCATTTAGCCAGGTGTGATTTATGCATACTTTAAATTTAAAAAAACTTTTTTTTTCAAAATATAAGGTCATTTGTTCTGTATACAAAAATATTATATGGGTTATAGAAAGCAAAATAAATAAGCAATGTTTAATCACAAATGATTTTAGTAAACTATCTTTTATTAAAGAGACATGAGTAACAATGTTTTTAAAGATGAGGCAATATTGAGTAATCAGTGGCTTTTTTGTTTTTCCTAGTTGAAATGCCCAGAATAGCAATAGGAGTTTTAAGTTAGAAAAATTCTTTGTTAAATAAAAATAAACCATTTTATTTGTGATGATGTTCTTGAGAGCCTTCAACATGCTAATACACCTGTGTGCTAGAAGGATTACTAAGAAGGAAATCAACATTTGACCAGCAAACCTTTAAATTTGAGATATCTCCCTCCATATTACTTTTGGGGAAAAATACTTAGGAATCATTAAAGCACTGATTACTGGTTCCATTTTATCTCATGTCTTCACTCCTTTGCTGTACTTAAAATAGATAATTGCATAAATGATCATTGTCAAAAACAATACAAATCTTTGATACTATTATGATAGTAGTTTTTGTCCTTTTATCATGATTGCTGCTGTTTCTTTGTGCTATTTCCCATCCTGGAGCTCTAGACTCTTTGTAGTGTCAGAAAACAGAGAAAGCCCAGTAGCCCAATGTCTAGATGGCTCCGAATCCTTACTTAGATCTGCAGAGCAAGTTTCTTCCTTTTCCTCACTCAAGGTAGCTGATATCTGAGGTTTCCTTTCACAGAGCCATGTGACTGGTGCATGGGAATAAACAACATAACAGAGATTTGCATGACTGTGTATGTTTTTTGTTTTGTTTTGTTTTTATTTGTGGATTGATAAAAGATTGTAGAAGCAAGAGCAAGTCAGAGAAGTTCTCCTGAGCATTGAGACTTTAACACATGTACACAGAAGTCATATTTTTCTTTATATATTTTATCCACTGTCTGTGGAGCAAACCCCTCTCAAACTCTTTAAGACATCTTCTCCCTAGTTGAAATCAACTAGATTCTTGTGGACTCTGCCTCATATTGCTTGCTGGTTTTCCTGTGACAGTGCCATCATCAGGTAGGTGTCCTGGGACTAAGGCCACTGTGAGAGGGATACAATCAGTGCAGTTTTGACAAAGATTTTTAACTCACTCATTTCCATTTCTCCTGTGGTTTTAGTTACTGCTACTATTGAAGTAAAGAAAATATTGAATAAATCTTTCCACTGTGTTCTTGGTTTTCTTTATTTTGTCTCTCTTATTCTCCTAAAATTTGGCTTTGTCCTCAAGATCTGGATGACCCATATATTTTCAAATTTTCTAACTTATGGTCTTTATTTCTTTCTGTCCTCCATAGACCATATCCTCTCTTAGATCATTACTTCCCATTTAATGCACACACTATTTCTATCTACTTATTACTTAGTGCTATTGCAAAGGACAATGCATAGTAGATCCTTTTATACATGTTGGTTGAATGAATAAATAAACAATGAGTAAAGGAATAAATGTGAAAAACATCTATGGAACCTTAAGTTTCATGGAATGTGATGCAGCCTATATACATATGATGAACCATCCAGGTTTCTACTTTTTAAAAAAAGAAGGAATTATACGAGGGTGTCTGGGTGGCTCAGTCAGATAAGCATCTGCCAGGCTGAAGTCATGATCTTGGAATCGTGGAATAGAGCCCCACATGGGGCTTCCTGCTCAGCAGGAAGTCTGCTTCTTCCTCTCCCTTTTCTCCTCCCCTGGCTCATGCTTACTCCTTTCCCTTTTTCTCTCTCAAATAAATAAATAAATAATTTTTTTTTTAAAGAAGGAATTATATGAAAAGAATTAGTTATTTTCACTTCAATTTTGATTATAATCAACTTTTGAACAAAAAGTTATTTTTAATTGATATAATGATACATTTAAGTGCATTTTACTCTACATTTTACTAACAGTAGCAACCTTTATTTTTTCAGAGCTTATGGTTTCATAAGCTTTCTATACTAATATTGAAGATATTAATATAGTCACTGGTAAGTAATGTAATATATAACATGCATTGTATACCTGTATTGTGAAGATTGTAAGTAGATTCTGGAGTAAGAATACTGTAGCAAATTCACATTAACTTGTCAGTCCATATAAAAGTTCCTGAGAAAACTTTTCTATGTGAGCCAGTCCATCCCTCATTATATAAAATGCAACTGAATTAGTATAGCATAAGTATTGAGTAATGATTTTCAAGCATAATCCAGGTAATCCATGTAAGATGAGCTTATAGTTTTGAGAACCCCAATTTCTGATGCTCAATTTTTAGAAGATCTGAAATGCAGTTTAAAAAATAGAACCAAGTAAAAACCATACTGGACCTTAAAAATTTTACATTGTAGAAAGAAATCATGCCTAGTTCTCATTTTTTATGTTATCTATAAAATTCTGTGTGTTCATAAATGCTAAATAGGAAACTCTTTCAAATTTTATTTTATTTTTATTTTTTTAAAGATTTTATTTATTCATTTAACAGACAGAGATCACAAGTAGGCAGAGAGGCAGGCAGAGAGAGGAGGAAGCAGGCTCCCTGCTGAGCAGAGAGCCCGATGTGGGGCTCGATCCCAGGACCCTGAGACCATGACCTGAGCCAAAGGCAGAGAGGCTTTAACCCACTGAGCCACCCGGGCACTCCTCAAATTTAACTTAATTTTGTTTTACTTCATTTGTATCTAAAAACAGAGAGGATTGTTCACCTTATAAGATTCTATAGAGATGCTCTGTGCATTTATAGCCTTTACATTTCAAATCTACATTATATACTCAAGGTAGGTAGGTTGTAGCACTTCTACTATCTCTGCCTTTTCTAAAACACTCTTACTGGCAACAGAGAAAAATTAGAAATACAGGAGCTTTATGAAATAATGTGTTAACTTGACAACTTATATATCACTCCAGTGCTAATAAAGTGAGTTGGGTATGAGAATGCTCTCTACAAAACAGTTTTTCTCATTTCAAAAAGCAATTTGTATAAGATGTTTGTATTTGTGGATTTATGACATTTTTAGGATCTGAACTTAAATTTTAAAACATCTCTATTTTTATTAGTCCTAAAAAGATCTACTTTTCTTAACATTTATTTTTATCTGTTTCTTATATCAATTTTAATCATTGCTTTATATGTAAAAAATAGAAAATAGAAAAATCCTACTGAAAATAAGAACTTTTAAATACACAGAATATATTGATTTATACCTTAATTGAAGATAATTTGAAATTAAAATGTTCTTTTATAAAAAATACAGTTCTAGAAGAATATTGGAAAGACATTTTAATGTTATATATAACTCAGTTTTTGGGTACTCAGTCTATGTGATATCTATAGTTTAAAACTGCTATGTTTTTCTTTTTTTTAATTTAATTTATTTATTTGACAGACAGAAATCACAAGTAGGCAGAGACACAGGCAGACAGAGAGAGAGGTGGAAGCAGGCTCCCTGCTGAGCAGAGAGTCCGATGCGGGGCACCCAAGTGCCCCAAAACTGCTGTGTTTTTCAAAAATTATTGACTCAAGAACACATATTGAGTGTACTTATTAAGGATGCAAGATCTTGGGTGCCTGGGTGGCTCAGTGGGTTAAGCCTCTGCCTTCCACTCAGGTCATGATCCCAGGGTCCTGGAATCAAGGCCCACATCAGGCTCTCTGCTCAGCAGGGAGCCTGCCCCCCCCCCCACCTGCCTCTCTGCCTACTTGTGATCTCTCTCTCTGTGTCAAAAAAATAAATAATAAAAATCTTAAAAAAAAAAAAAAAGGATGCAACATCTTAAGGCAGAATAATGAGTTCAGATTTTGGGGGGAAGACTACTGAGTTATGATCTTATATGAAAACATTTTATTTTTCACTGAATTATTTGGTTATTCTTGAAGCTAATGGTCTTTTAGGTCTGGCTTGCCAACTAAACCTGGGTTCAAATAAACATATTTCTGCTGACAATCACACATGATAAACATTGATTTGCTTAGAAGATGTAATCAAAGATGAGTGTATGATACTGTCACAGATATGTGGTGATATTCCTAGGCGAAAACAACCAAACCTCTCTTTAGTAAATAAATGTTTAATTTTACTTCCCATTTAATCATTTGTATTATTCCACATGCATAGAATTTATGTAGAAAAGAGAAAGCATATATTCAGTGTATTAAAACTAATTTTAAAATATAATATTCTTATTTGATGCTGGATTGTTGAACAGTTTTCATTTGAATTTCTGTGCTTTAAACATTTTTATAAAATATTGTCTTGTATCTTTAATCAAACTTCTGCCAGCTATATATTTGTCCATATATATGTTCTTTTTAATGCAAATAAATCAACACATTTTACCTATCAGGTAGATTGGAAAGAAAAGGATAAAAATTCATATTCCATGGTGTATATTATTTGTATGTACACTATGACATACATTTTGCTGTATTTTGAAAATGCTGATTGTTCTTTCTTTTTCCTACCCTAACCTTTTATTTGTTACCAGTTTAGAATCAAACCTGGATTGTTTTACTGCATATTAATGCAATGCAAGCAAACCAGTATGTTGATAGATGGCTTGAACAGATTCTTCATCACTCTTGAGGAAAATATATTTTTATCTCATTGAATTTAACTTTTAGATATAGAAAAGTGTTCAAGAGAAAGTCATTTTGACCATTTAAGTAATAAACTTATTGCCTCTGTTTATGTGAATCATAACAAAAACTTTCACCATTATAAAGAAGCAGAATTAATAGTATTGTCCATTCCTTTTCCTTAAAAAAAAAAAAAGATTTACTTATTTATTTGAGGTGGGGAGGGGCAGAGGGAGATGGGAGAGAATCTACAGGATACTCCTGCTGAGAAGGGACCCCTCCCCTGCCCCGCCAAAGCAGGGCTTGAACTCAAGACCATGACCTGAGCCAAAATTAAGAGTTGGTCACTTAACCAACTGAGCCACCCAGTTGCCCTTGCATATTCATTTTCAATTTTCAATTCAAAAAATAAGTATCTGCTATATGTCAGGAACTGTATTAGACACTAAAGATACAGAATGAATAAGAAATGAGACATGCTTTCCAGACTCAAATAGTAGACTAAGCAAAAATACAGAGAGAAGTTCTAGGTGAATCACAACACTTTTAATCTATTCTTATCAAGGGTGCAGAGTATATAGCCCACTTTTTGAGTCATACTTGCAGATATAAGGATTTTTTTCTGGCATATGTAATAAAAAATGGCTACTAACTCAGATTTTCAAGGGTAGTTGTGTCTTGTTTTTTTGAATATTTCATTAAAATATCTGAGGATTGGGGCGCCTGGGTGGCTCAGTGGGTTAAAGCCTCTGCCTTCGGCTCAGGTCATGATCCCAAGGTCCTGGGATCTAGCCCTGCATCGGGCTCTCTGCTCAGCCGGGAGCCTGCTTCCCTTCCTCTCTCTCTGCCTGCCTCTCCATCTACTTGTGATCTCTCTCTGTCAAATAAATAAATAAAATCTTAAAAAAAAATATCTGAGGATTGCCATTGTTTCACATCCCAAAGCATACCTCTTTCATTGTGCTTTTTACCCAAAGTGGCACTACACATATGTGCAGGCACACAGACATTTTGATTATATTTAAATAATGAATGAATCATAAGAGTGTTGATGTGGGTCTAAATTCTTCTATTAAAAGATGTGCATAATTTGTCCAAAAAGGTAAATGGTGCCGTTTAAGATATATTCTCCTGCTTAGAAAATTGTTCTTAGGGCACCTGGGTGGCTCAGTTGGTTAAGAGTCTTCCTTTCGGCCCAGGTCATGATCCCAGGGTTCTGGGATCAAGTCCCGCATCATGCTCCCTACTCAGGTGTGTTTTACATATTTGTTTGTTTGCTACATAATAATTCCTTCTTCTCCCTAGCCCCCAATCAGGATCTCTCTCTCTCTTTCTCAAATAAATAAATAACATCTTTTTAAAAATGTTCTTAAAGATATATTTTCCTTATTGTATTAGAAGTTTATTAGGCAATCCATATAATTGTGTAATAAGGAATGTATTTTCTCTAAAAATATGACAGCTTGTTTTTCATTCCCAGTACTGGTTAGAGTTATTAGGCCACAAATATTAGCTGTCACATCTATTAAAAGTGTCAATTCATAACCCTGAAACTAAAGAAATTAATAAGAAAGACATAAAATAATTTAAAAAATCATTAATAAGAAAGCCAATTTTTGAACAGTTGCCATGTTTAAAATCTGACATCACTAAAGTAAAGACTTACTAAATGATTTGCTCTTTTTTTTTTTTTAAGATTTTAGCTATTTATTTGACAGAGAGAGAGAGGGTGAGAGACGGCAAAGTAAGGGGAGCAGCAGGCGGACATGGAGAAGCAGACTGCCTGCTGAGCAGGGAGCTCCATGTGGGCTGGATCCCAGGATACCTGGATCATGACCCAAGCTGAAGGCAGACCCCTAACCACCTGAGCCACCCAGGTGCCCCAACAATCTGCTTTTTTACAGTAAAAACAATGGATTATTACAGATTTGTAAAGTTGTTGAACTGACACTTTGAAGGTAATTTAATTTGTTAATAAGAACAATAATTTACTAACTGGTATAAACTGTTTAGCATAGGGTAAAACAGTAGCTACAGCATGTCATTTACAACAGATAAGAAATATGAATTCCAAAGGAAGAAAACATTCCTTTAACTGATTGAAAAGGCATATTACTTAAAAGTATCAGTATGCAATAATGAAGGAGACCTGATGCTTGGATATAGCTGTGTATTTTTTCATGGACTTAGAACCACTTTTATTAAAATAAAATAAAATTACCATATGAATCCTATGTCACAGTAAAAGCTTAATGTAGATTCCTTTCTGTATGATCCCTATCTTACTCATCATTGTATTCCATTGAGTTTAAGGCAGTGACTAGCAGAAGTGAATACTCAGTGATTGGAAATAAGACAAATTGTGGTGGATGAATAAATAAAGTTAACTCTCTCCTCCTTCTTGTTCAATTCCTCAGAATTCCTTATTATGTGTTTATTGGAGTATAACATTTCAATCAAGGAGCACTGTGAAAAGACAGAAAGGGATCTGAATTGACAGAAATCCTGAGACCTCTGATCCTCTGCAGCTCTCACACATTAGATAAGTCATTGAACGTCCCTGAGCCTATTTCTTCAGCTGCAAAATGAAGGATTTGGAATAGGATGGTTCCTCAAATTATGCTTCATTGGTGTTATAACAGAGTATACTGGCCCCCATGAACTTATTTTTCTCTTAATCTTTAAAGTTTGACAAACTTCTGCTTTATGTTTTTCTTGGATTTAGAGAGATAATTCATTATTACTGTTTAAAAGATTCCCTGCTGTGTCACAGCTGGCACAGGTGAAAGAAATTAAGTAAGAGAGCAGTAGCACTGTACGACTTCATCACCTACTCTGCTTAATTATAGAAGTCAGAACTTGAAAATGAGATTTAGGAAGATAAGTTAAAATGCAGATAATATGTTTCAGGATAATGTAGAGTTGATGATGTGTTATTTTGGAATCTCAAGTTTTCAACTTCTGCATAAGTAAAGAAGGGTGGTATTATAAATCTAAAAGGGAAAATGGATTCTCCATTCTGTAGGCCAATGAGTTTGATGTTGGTCCTATTAAAATTCTGATATGAAGACTAATTGCCTAAAGTGTGAGCACTGAGTAAATAGTAACTAGAAGCTAACACAAACTTTTTGGTTACAGCTAATATTAGCTCAAGGGACTATGTAAAAGTAATGGACTTTAATTTATACAAAATATTTAACAACAATACCCATTATATTCTTTTCCACATGGTGGAGAAATATGGACTGAAGTATACTCATGGCTGGTTGATCAAATTTACCCAGTGTTAATTACTACATTGATATCAATCTAAAAGGAGGGTCTACTTTACTACATATTGACTTTTTTAAACTACTTTTTCAATGATTGGATGGTTGCTTATTAATTTTCAGTGGTTAGATATGGTATTTTCAAGCTTCTAGATGATGACTTGGTATTTTATATAAAATGTTTAGCATTATCTTAAATGACCAGAAAGGATAGACTAAATTGAGTAGGATGAAATTTTATAAGGCAGAAAGTTTTTATTTGGCATTTAACTTTAGCAAATAAACTATACAAGTATGAATGCTAAGGAATCCAGCTGGACAATATTTCAAGTGTAGACTATCTAATTGTTTAGACAAATCTTGGGTTTCATTAATAGAAGAAAAGATTTTAGACAAAAACATGTAATATTTCTGTTCTATACTACATTGGTCAGGCTTTATGTTAAATTTTATTGTGGAAAACATATACAAAGAAAGGTTATTTAATTGAAATTAATTTAGCAGAATGATTAGGTTGTTAGGAGTTCTCAAAACCATGTGTAGTAGTCCATGGTTGGATTTAGTACCCACTTTTATTCAGCCATTCATCTTTCTTTGGTAACCATAATTCTGTTTTCTTCCTCAGAATTGAGACTCCTTCAACTCTGAGTCCTTACTTTTTTAGTGAAGTAAGATTTACAGTCTGCACTGAGGACAGGTCAGGGGAAATATTTGAAATACAATTAAGGTCAACAAAGATGGATTCTGTAGCCATAATTGTTGTGTAAGGACAGTATCTATTCCGACTGATTGTTGACAATATCCATTCTGATTGACATATACCCAATTAATGTCTACATATGCTCCATAATTTATGTTAAATCAGCCTATTCTCTTTGCCCTGTACTCAATATCAATTTCATGATTAATGAGAATTATGCTGAGGAAATTTTCTCTTGTTTGCTAGACTCAGAGTTATGAAGACATGAACTTGTAACTATTAACATTAAAATGGGAAAATCTGTGAAACTAGTGTGGGGTACATGAGTCAAGTTTTGGAGATGGCAAAACTAGGTTCCAATGACATAATTTAAGCCCCTAGATCATAATAAATCTAAAGCTAGTACTTTAGATTTATGGTACTTAGTACTTTGGTCAAAATGTGATTAAGTTTTGCTCACGCTAAAACCAAAGAATCTTAACTGATTTATTATGTCGGAAACAACCAACTATGTAAAGCACACCTAGAGGATGTTTACTTTATAAGGCAGAAAAAGAAACAAGTTCTTTATATATAATCGGTCTTTTGTCAGACTTCTATTATTTAGAGGCTATCAAATGCTACACGTGGCTAGAAATTCTAACTAGATAGATTTGGGATCAATGAAAGGTTGAATATCTTCACAATTTGAGTTGTCCAAAAATGAAGTAAGTCATTTTCTGTCTTAGTAAATACTAAGAGTCTGTATTATAAGGAATATTGTTTTGGGTTGAGGTATCCATTAGCTGTTACTAATATTCTTCAAATTTATTGAGTAATTACTATGCCAGTCACTGTAGCAGGCACAGTATATATGTTGTCTGTGAAGTCAGTAATATAACTAAATGAAGAAACTAGGGAGCAATATAGTTGAATCATGTGCCCAAAGAAAATAGAAAGTAGCAATGACGGGAGTGAAACTCAATATATCTGACTGACTTTAAAATTTTGCCATTTCTCCGTTAACATTCCAGCAGTGCTTGGATTTTTATGGATTCAATGCAATTATAAAACCCTGTACTTTGCCAATATTTTAGCAATTATTTACATAAAAAGAAAAATGAGGGCGCCTGGGTGGCTCAGTTGGTTAAGCAACTGCCTTCGGCTCAGGTCACGATCCCAGAGTCCTGGGATTGAGTCCCACATCAGGCTCCCAGCTCCATGGGGAGTCTGCTTCTCCCTCTGACCTCCCCTCTCATGCTGTCTCACTCTCTCAAATAAATAAATAAAATCTTTAAAAAGGAAAAACAAAAAAAGAAAAATGAACTAATGTAGTCTAAAAAATGAATTATCTTTGATTTATGGATAGTAAGGTTTACAGAAGTTCTAAAAATACACTAAAAGCACTTTAGTATGTAAATTCCATGATGATTAAAAGGTATTGTATCTATGTAAGCGTAATTGGACTGGGAGGCTTACATAACTCTATAAATGCTGAAAGAAAAAAAATCAAAACACAATTAATCATAAAATGCCAAACAAATATGTTATAATTTCTGAGAAAGCTCAACTGAATTCCTAGGCAATATGTATTCAAGGGTTAAATAGCAACATAGTGTCCCAAGAGTTGTATTCAACATAAATTTTGTGAGAATTACAGTAGTGAGGAAAATAGAAGAAAAACTTTTTGTTTTAATGAGGTCCTGATAGGAAATATACAAAGGAAGTTTGGTTGATAATTACATTGCTGATTTGTTACCTCTCAACTACATCTTTAAAAATAAGGAAAATATCATTGCAGGCTTATTTTTAAAAAGTCCCAGTACAGGTGGTCTGGAAGAATATTTATGTAAGCATCATCCTTATTGTTTGAAGTCATTGTACTTTGTAGTATGAGAAAAACATCCACAGATCACAAGACTAGTATAGTCAAGAAAATACACTGCTTGGTATAACGGCTAACTGGAGTTCATTTTCATCATAATAATTTCTCTGCTCTTTAAAAGCAATGGTTTAATAGAGGGTTCATTATGTGGTTTATTTGGTAGAATTTTATGGTCAAACAGACCCAACTTTTAATTACGACCCTGCTGTGAGCTGGGTGAGTTCTTTAACTGTTGCAAGTTTCTGTTCTCCATCTGGTAAGGAGATGCTGATGTTTACCTACTTCAGAGACTATTGCTGCAATTACATAATACAATCTTAAAGTTCTTTGCCTGGCACAAATGGTGCTGAATGGACAGTAGCAGCTTTCCCTGTTTCTTCCCTCTAACCTCTCCCCCTGCTTTTCTAGCTTCCCTGTAATAATCTCAAAATTAATGAAAAATAACTATCTTCTTAACACAAGTCAGACATTAGGCCTACATTTTGTGTATAAGCTATCCTAAATCTTAAGGAGATTCCATAAATCTTATGGAAAAGGGCAAAGATTGCATAATAAAGAAATTTAGAATGAACAGCAGTCCATATTTAAATCAAACTATTTGCTCTTTTTACCATCCCACTGTATTTCAGAATCAATCTTTCTTTCTTTGTTCTTTCTTTCTTTCTCTCTTTCTTTCATTTTACTTATTTATTTGCCAGAGAGAGAAAGAGAGGCAGGAAGAGTATTTGCCAGAGAGGGAAAGAGAGGCAGGAAGAGGGAGAAGCAAGCTCCCGGCTAAGCAAGAAGCCAGATGTGGGACTCCATCCAAGGACCCTAAGATCATGAGAAGGCAGATGCTTAAGGACTGAGCCTCCCAGGCGTCCCTATTTCAGAATCTTTCGACATCCTTCCAGAGCCATATTACTTGGGTGCCATAGTTTTTCTTAGTCATGCCACAGAATAGTTATTTTACACACAAAGTCTTTCTTTGCCAAATTTGAACTTGAAGTATTGGTCTTCCCTAATTTAGGGAAAGTCACTCAAGTGCAGTATAACCACAGAGGAAACATATTACCTCTTAGGTATAAAGAACCTTGGAGCTGTTGCTGAAACACAATGAAAACAGGAAGTTAAATCAAACCTCATTAGCTAGAGCCCTAAATGTTTTATAAGCAGAGAGCAGTTGCCTTGAAATGGGAAACTGGGAAGAAGGCCACAAAGAAATTAAATGATTATTCTCCTAAGATCACATAACGATAGAGTGCGACAGTCATGAGCAGAGCCTAGGAAGATTTAGGAGGCTAACATTTTGGCTAACCAAGCTTTATATACTTTTCCAGCTCAGGAGGAGTTTACAAGTACAGAGTTACATTTTCTCTTGGGTTTGGTATTCAGTGCATCCAAAATCTTTGTAGATTAGAAGAATAAAATGTGTAGGTTTTATATATATATATCTCAAAGCACAAAAATAATTCAAACCCACATGTGTCACATCTATTTTTCATAGATTTTAGTTATTACCCATTGATTATATATGCTGAGTGCACATTCATCACAGGATGAATCAGTGCCCTTGCAACACACAAAAAATTTCAAAATAACAGTAAATAAAAGGACGAATATCCATCCTTTCTAGAAAATGGGAAATGGGAAAATAATAATTGCTTCTTGGTCTTTTGGCTAAGATCAAGTGTAGAAAGTGAGAAAATAAACATTTAATCTCTGAAAGTTTTAAATTACCAAAAAAACCAAAAGTGGAATAAAGTTACAAATCTTTTTCTAATCATATATGAGATCTAGCTATGTGACAGACTTTTAACAGAAAGCTCTATTTTTTCCAACATTTTTTAAAAGCAGCAAACCATGAAATATGATTTTATTTTGTCTTAATGATAATAAAAGGTATTACATGTCACCACTGAACATATATTGTACGTGCTTATGTCTTCCAAGGTACTTTTTATTAGTTTAAAACCCTGAGCTGTTAAATGTAGCATAAAACTGTGAAGTTCCACTGTTCTGCAGCAGGGGAAAAATTCTTTTAATTGGATGATTGCAGAGGGGGAGAGAAAAAGAAAAGGGCTTTTAAAAGTTTGGGTGGTTCAGATAAGAAAAATTCTGGATGTTTCAGCAAAATTACCAACTCTGAGATTCAATTTTGACTATTATTACTAATGTAATGCTTTCAGTGTACAGTAAATTAGATCTTGAACACATTATGGGCCAAATACTATCCTTTTATACTCATGTGTAACCCTTAACAGGTTTCAATGGGAGATGTGTATGGTTACTTGAAATCAAGTTTTCCCAGTGTTTTTCTACCCTAATTCTGATAGTGAAGGCAATGGGAAGATATATGTGTGAAAAATTCAATAGTAATAATCTCTTTATACAACATTTAGCCAATTACAGAGTTTTATACCATATATCATTTTGTTATATTTTTATAATGAAATAAATTTAATTGTGTAAATAAAAATGTATTAAAGAGCTTCCAAAATCAAAATTTAATATTAGAGTTTCACAGAAAGAGGACTGCTTCTATCTGTGTTTAACAAAGCAATGTGTTGACAAGAATAAAATTGTGAATTCAATTATGTCAAATGGTCACTCATGATAATATTGCTAACAGGAATAATTTATTCTCTATAAAATCTATAGACACTTTTATAATTGTAAATTACTTTTTTAAAGATTTTATTTATTCATTTGAGAGAGAGAGAGCACAAGTGGAGGGGAGACAGCGGGGAGCAGCAGAGGGAGAAGGAGAAGCAGGGAACAGGATATGGGGCTCAATTGCAGGACCCTGAGATCATGACCTGAGCTGAAGGCAAATGCTTAACCATCTGAGCCACTCAGGCGTCCCTGTAAATTACTTTTTTTTTTTTTTAAAGATTTTATTTATTTATTTGACAGAGAGAGAGGGAGAGAGAGCGAACGGGCACAGGCAGACAGAGTGGCAGGCAGAGGCAGAGGGAGAAGCAGGCTCCCTGCCGAGCAAGGAGCCCGATGTGGGACTCGATCCCAGGACGCTGGGATCATGACCTGAGCCGAAGGCAGCTGCTTAACCAACTGAGCCACCCAGGCGTCCCTGTAAATTACTTTTAATTCACATTTTTCCCATGTTTATAAAATTCCTGTCCCTTATCTCTCTCTCATTCCTTTCTTCCTTCTTCATTCCTTTATTTTCTCTCTCTCCCTCCATTTCTCCTCTCCTCTCCTTTCCTTTCCTCTTCATTTTTTGGTGTTTTGTTTGTTTGTTTATTTGTTTGTTTTTGCTTATCTGCAGATCTCTTTTTTAGCTTTAGTTAGTTTAGTTTAGTTTTGTTTTCATTTCCTGGTTCATTATCTTGGAAAATATTCCCCAGGATACAGGTTATCCAACAAGGGATATTCTTTCTTTCTTTTTTTTTAATTTATTTTTAAAATTTCTTTTCAGTGTACCAGAATGAATTGTTTATGTACCACACCCAGTGTTCCATGCAATACGTGCCCTCCATAATACCCACCACCAGGCTCACACAACCTCCCACCCCCCGCCCTTTCAAAAACTCTCAGATTGTTTTTCAGAGTCCATAGTCTCTCATGGTTCATCTCTCCGTCTAATTTCCCCCAACTCCCTTCTCCTCTCCATCTCCCTATGTCCTCCGTGCTATTTCTTATGCTCCACAAATAAGTGAAACCATATGATAATTGACTCTCTCTGCTTGACTTATTTCACTCAGCATAATCTCTTCCAGTCCTGTCCATGTTGATACAAAAATTGGGTATTTATCCTTTCTGATGGAGGTATAATACTCCATAGCGTATATGGACCACATCTTCCTTAACCATCCGTCCGTTGAAGGACAATCTTGGTTCTTTCCACAGTTTGGTGACTGTGGCCATTGCTGCTATGAACATTGGGGTACAGATGGCCCTTCTTTTCACTACATCTGCATCTTTGGGGTAAATACCCAGTAGTGCAATTGCAGGGTCATAGGGAAACTCTACTTTTAATTTCGTAAGGAATCTCCACACTGTTTTCCAAAGTGGCTGTACCAACTTGCATTCCCACCAACAGTGTAAGAGGATTCCCTTTTATCCACATCCTCTCCAACACACGTTGTTTACTATCAACAAGGGATATTCTGAGACATCATCCTGAGTCATTGTCATGGGTGGTTAATTTCTGAGAACTAAAATCAGTCTTGAGCTGCTTCTATTGTGCAAGCTAGGCTAAATCCCATGCTTTCTAGATACTAAGTAGGAATCCATGTTTCCTAAAAGCCACTGTAAGGATGCATTTACTGATTTTTATTTAAAAAGTTTATTTATTTATTTGAGAGAGTGAGAGAATGTGTGTGCACAAGCAGGGGGAGCAGCAGAGGGAGAGAGAGAAGCAGGCTCTCTGCTGATCAGGGAGTCCGATGCAGGGCTCAAAACCAGGACCCTGGGATCATGACCTGAACCTAAGGCAGACACCTAACCAACTGAGCTGCCCAGGCGCCCCTGCATTTACCGATTTAATCATCAGAGTTCATTACATGTTTGTTATTTTGATTTATTTATTTATTTTTAGAAAAGGGCAGATTGTGATCTTCTGAATCACAAGAACAAACACAAGGAAAAAAAAACTTAAACATTATTGTAGAAAATGTAATCCATCGATAGAATATTTGTAAAAGACATTTCATCCATTCATTCATTCAGGAAAACATTTATTGCACTCATATTATTGGGTCTGAGATAGTGCTCAGTGCTGGGATATGTAATTAAACAGTAACAATAAAGCAAGAGTTATCCCTACCTTTGTGGAGGAAGGTGGGCAGGAGGTTGATAAAATAACGAACGAGTAAACTTTATAGACTTGGAAGATGCTAAATGGCCATGAAAAAAACAACAGGATCAGACAGATCAGCAACATTTGGGAGAGGGGACTGCAGATAGTTGTAGGGAGGTTGGTGCATTTGAACAAAGACGTGAAGGGGATCAGGGGATTAGTTAAGAAGTTACATAAGACAGAAGGGACCCAAATTTGGGCATGTGCCTAATGACTTTTAGGAACAGCTGAAGCTAATGGGGTTGGAGAAGATTAAACCAAGAAGAAAGTAGGAGGAAGTGAGGACAGAAAGAGAAGGGTAGGAGTAGGGCATTATAGGTCATCGCTAACTTTAATTTTACTTTAGATGGGAACCTCTAACAGGTTTTGAGCAGAGGAGTGATACCAAGTGACTTTTAACAGGATCACTCTATTTGCTCTGCTAAGGATATACTGCAAGAAGCCAAGGGCAGCAACAATTACTTAGCATTAAAAAAAAATTTAAAGAAGACTGAAATAAGAGCATGGACTCAGGAAGATATTTTAAGGGTTCTTAGCTTTATATAAAATTGTGAAGTATGTAAATTATCCTCCAATATTCCTAGATTTGTGTTTTATCACTTTTTTTCTTAACTCCGCTCTGCACTTTCTCTTTCTCAAACTTGATTTCAGCAAGGAGTCCTATAACTACAAATAGAGATCAGGATGTCTGTCTGCCCCTTAAGAGTTTTACCTACATTTTTAACAAGAGTAACCCATGGAAACAAATTTCGAGTGGTTAAGTTTCAAGTCTTACAAAACAAGAAGAGATATTTTTTATTAGAGATGAAATTTAGATCCGGTTCAACCTCAGTCAATTCTGGTTCTTGATTTACTTACTAAAAAAGTTTCCCTCCATCAACCAGAAAGCTAAATACAAAAATTTTAAAAATGACTCACTATTTTTATTTGAGGCAGAGTGTTGAGTCTATAATAACTTTTCTGGGAATGTTCACTGAATTGTTATAGGGAAACAATTAAGTACCAGGCAAGAATCAAAACACTAGAAATAAAATTTGAATGAGATGTTGCATCTCTGTCCTTCAAAGTGTTCAGAGGTTGGAGCAAAGACATCAGATGCATAACCTAATCACTTCATTATTTTTAGTTTTTAGAATTGTTCCTTGGACTTGAATAAATATATATTCATTTAAATTAACATTAATGTACTGCCTTAAAAAAACAATATTATTTTGATTACTTCTCTATACTCATTTTAAGTTTTAATATATTACTTTGTAATTATGTATGTGTGTGTATATATATGTATGTATATATATATATATCCATCTTTGGTATATATATATATACATATATATATATCAAATATATATATATATCAAAGATGGAAATAACTCTAATGCCTTTTTTCACTGAATTTAAATATTGCCTTGACATTTGTTTTGCACTCACAGTTATTATTGATTTAATAACTTAACATACAACATCCTTGTTTTTAGTAGAACACTGTGAGATTGGATATTAGTACTTATTTTTGCCACAAAATTACACATGTGCATTTACCAACCAGAGCATAAAGCACATGGGTATAGTAGTATAGTTTCTAATATAAAATAGTCATGAAAGCATACAGGAAAGAAGGAGAGAGCATTGCAAGGAAAATTATAATTAAGCAAAAATCTCAAAAATCATCCTCTCTATAATTAGTCATGACAGAGTAATAGGCAATAAAATTTCAAGGGGCAAACAGATTAGGAAATTAAAATCATAACCCAGAGTAACAGTTTCAATGAACAGAGTAAAGGAAGGAGGGTATGAATTACAGAAAAGGAATTTTAGATTAAGAAGGTAGAGGCTTCATCTTGTAAATATATCAGTTGAGATGAATGGTCCATAAAGCTTTATGACTTTAGCATAAATTCTGGTGAAAAGAAATACCATAGTAGACTGTGTTAATTTAATTTTTCTGTATAAAAATGTGATGGCTTTTTAAATTGTTGACTAAAAAATTTAAGGTGATGTTTTGCTTCATCAACGCAGGCACTCAGTCGTTATCTTTTTTGAATGTTAAGCTAAGTGACCATAACATTTATTTGAAACATATATCATAAAGAGCTTTTCCTAATTTTCCACTTTAATTAAAAAATCATATTTATTTTATCTAAAGACACAAATTTTCCATGTTATACTAAATCACATTAGATGATGAAGTGGACTATTGAAAGCTAATGACATTCAAATTCAAAATTTAGTCCATTTCCACCCAACACAAAGGTAGTAATGAACTTGGAATCCCATTGAATAAACTAATTACACAAGTCACAAATTTCTAAGATCTTTAACTGCAGCTTGGCTTAAAAAAAAAAAAAAGAAAAGCGTAATCATCCTTTATAACATATCATAATGGTAACTTTCGTATTTTTAATATGATGGTTGTGAAAATAAAATTAGGTAGTATGTTAAATGGTTTAAAATTAACAAGCACACAAGAGATCTGTCAGTATGAAAATAGGATTGAATTTTCCAAGAGGACTTTCTGTAATGTTGGAAATGTTTATGTGGAATAGTATACCTGAAATGATAGCCACAAGCCACATGTGGCTACTAAACACTTGAAACGTGGCTTGCTTGATCAGGAAATGAATTGTTTTCTTGTATTTAATTTTAACTAATATAAATTTAAGTAGGCAAATGAGGATAGTGGCTACAATGTTGAAAGGTACATATCTAAAAATAACCTCTTGAATTTTATTTGATCATTTAATAGCCCAAGTAACTTATGCAGCTGCTACAAGTTTTTATTGCTTAGACAATCAGAATTTCCCCCTGGCGATTGCAATGGGGATTTCAGATAAACTGTGAATGAGTCTTTTTTAATATTAAATTACTAACATATTACTTTGGCTATCAACTTGGCTCTATAACTAAGTTTTAGTATTTATGTTACTTTAATCAGGTGATAAATACTTAGTCCTTAGTTTTCTCAAATGTAAATGGGTAGAAAATGTGAATGAAAATTTTTAAAAGTTTATTCATGTATAAGATTTACAGGAACAAATTAATAGTGAGTTTTCAAATACATAGTAGCTATCTTTATTCAAAGCAACCATGACAAAAAAATAAATATAGTTCCTTATCTAAATATAGAAATATTTATTATTAATGGCAATGTGATGATTCTTTGGTTTTGGTCAATATATAGACCGAGGTCTTCCCCTGCACCAGGATTAATTAAAGACAAATATTTTGCTAGTGTTCTTGGCATGCTTGGGTGTTTGTGCCTTTGGACAAGTTTTTACTACTTCACTCATCCCTTAGATAATTTTTCAACCTTTCTAAAAATTCTTCCATTTCTGAGTTGAGTTCAGAGCAGGATGAGAAGCTGGGTCTTAGGAACCTTGCTGGAAACAACCTTTCCTGCTCCTCACACCCACACTTTAATCTTTAACCATGGGTGGCATGATAAAGCTCTCTTTGTCCTTGTATCCTTTTAGTTTCTAAACTGTATGGAAACCTACCTTTCAACAACCCCAAAAAAGAAATGTCTGTGTCATTAAATCTTCTCCCAAAACAAAATTCAGTTTCATTTTTACTTGTGTTCTTTATGACATAGACTAACCTTGATTTTACAACTTTACTACTCAAGAGTGTTGGCCTTGAACTAGTAGCATGGCTTCCCCTTGGATCTTGTTAGAAATGCAGAATATCAGGCCCCACACCAGATCTACTCAATGAGAATTGGCATGTTATGATTCCTAGGTGTTTCATCAGTAGGTACATAAAAGTCTTACAAGCACTAACGGGCACCTGGGTGGCCCAGTGGATTAAAGCCTCTGCCTTCAGCTCAGGTCATGATCCCAGGGTCCTGGGACCAAACCCCACATCGGGCTTTCTGCTTGGCAGGAAGCCTGCTTCTCTTCCTCTCTCTCTGCCTGCCTCTCTGCCTACTTGTGATATCTGTCTGTCAAATAAATTAAAAAAAAAAAAAAAAAAGAAGAAGAAGTACTAACTTATAACACTTATTTGCTCTGGAAAAATGAGGTGTGCTTTTTTAATTGATCTTGTCTTTTTGCCACTTCCTTAAAAGCCAAACTTTATTATCCTCAAATAATCTCTGCCCCATTTCTTTGTTCCAAATCATTTTATCCATTTTGTTTCCCTTGTAACATTTTTTAAAGATCATACAAGTACAAGAAATAGCCAGACTTTCATCTTTACATTATCTTATATAAAGAGTAAATGGGCATATTTATTGTCCCAACCTTCTTGCACATCTCTCACTTAGTAATAACTTGACAAAGGAGAATGACCACAAGTTTCTATAAATAGGTGTTTGGGTCACTTGGAATACTATCAACCTGTCCTAGTGATCTTTTATCCCATTTTAATTTAAATGCTTCTTTATAAAATCTTGATTTTTCTCTTTCAAAATATTTAAGTGTTCTATGACATATTTATTCCTTGATCTTTAAGTTGATAGTTTCTCCTTTTGTTTACTTCTTTGTTATTTGGCCTCTAGCTTCAGAATAAGACAAGATCCTCAACAATTCTTATTTTTTGGTTTTGCTTACTCTTTATAATCTAAGAGATAAGAATTATCATCTTACCCATTTTTACTTCATGTTTGTGACAAGTGCTTGTTATGTAAAATGACACTGAGAAGTAAATGAATTTTGATATTTATTGTTATTTGATGTGGATTATTGCTGCAGTAGTATTTAATTATTATTGTACAAATAAGAGAAAAACAAAAGCCCTGTTAAATATGTCATACAGTGTATTCCCTATATTTACTTTAAATATCCTGAAGGTAAAAATATAGGAGAAATTTTGATGGGTTACTTTTTTCCTTAATTAGAATCCTAATATAATAATAATAATGTTTAAAGTTAAAAAGACAAATAAGACACTAACATTAGATCAATGTTTTATTCTGTTCACCTATCTTCACTGATACAAATCTTGTATTACACAATGTAACTATCTTTTATAGTTCAGGACTGTATTGCTTAAGGTAACTCTTTTATAGAGCAATGTGAGTAAATGAACAACAAAAACTTTTAGTCAAAATTTGGCTTAAAAGAGGAAACCGTTTTTTCTGGTATTTCTCATTTTATGAAAAGTATCTTTTTCATTTATTCATATATATTTAATATTTTATTAGATTACATATTAGATTATATTTATTAATTATAGTTTAATAATAAATTTAATATTAAAATATTAATATATTTATATTATATATTTATGAGACTTATCTGCTTCAAAAACAATTGGTTTCATACTTGAAGTATTTTCCCACATGGATAAGTGTTCTTGTGCCTACATAATATTTTTGCTTTGATTTATAATTGCTTTTTAGAACAGTTTGTTGAATCTTTTATTTTCAAAAGTTTTTCTAATATGTATGAAATACATCTCTCAAAATGCAGCATGTAGCAAGATATATTTTATATTTATTAATAATTATAGCAGTTTTATTATTGTTTCTTTGATTGACATTTCTGATAAATGTGTTTTAGTTTAGTTTTGTTCAGAAAATGGTTTGCTGAATAGATCTTGTAATTTAAGTCTGATGTTAATTTTTATTATTTTATCTAGAGCTATATATTGCATGCCAAAAAAAAAGTAGAGGAACAAAACAACTATTATATTTTTCTTTCTTATTGTGATAACCATGAAAAAATGCCATGAGCGCTACTTAATTTTATGTTTAAATAAGTTCCTAATAAGCTTAAAGTGTATTATATTCTAATAAACTAAATAGATTTGGCAGTTGACCGTTGGTTAATGCTGATTGCTTTAATATAACTCACAAAATAACAGAAACATTTCCTAATATGGACTTAGAGAAAATAGAACATTTTCTATTCAATTCAATTAAATTCTAAATTATGAATTTAATTATGGAGTTATAGTTATAATATATGTAAGTGTTATAGGTAACACTGGTTATATGAAAGAGATTGCATTGATCACACTGGTTAACTTAATTAAAACCCACAGTGCTTCTTTGCCCATTCCATATGACTTTGTGAAATTGATCGTGAGTTCTGGCACCTAATAGGTGGCCACCGGGTACAGTCCATCATGCTGTTAACAGGAAATAGCATGGGATTCATGGAACATTACCAGGATGATGATGATGTGGGAACTAAAGTCTCTTAGATGCATCCTCAATCTGATATTCTGTTAATAAGTCCCTTTTTTCTAACAGTCATTCATTATGGACAAGAGCTAGTGTCTTTTCTCATGTAGGATTATTTAATATGATTATATTGAGTGAATTATATCACCAAATATTTTAATAAGAATTGGTGTATTCATAATGTAAACATCCATTGAATACATTCTATGAGAAACACTGTGCTAACTGCTGAAAAACAGGTAAGAAGTAAGTTAAAGGTTAAAATTAAAGGTCATGTTATTTCATGAGTTACTAAAGCAATGAACATTAACCAATGGCCAATTGC
>RCUC01095807.1:0-10280 GCA_003697995.1 Taxidea taxus jeffersonii | reverse complement strand
GGGGCTCGATCCCAGGACCCCGGGATCATGACCCGAGCCGAAGGCAGAGGCTTTAACCCACTGAGCCACCCAGGCGCCCTGGTTCTTATTTAGTAGCAGTGTGGTATATGTATCTATCTACTCAAAGGGCTTATGACCTGGACATTTTTCTTTTATTCATTTATTTGTTCATGTGGTTTTTCATCTGTTCATTCATAAGGAACTCTTAGTCTTATCTCTTCTAATAGTTTCCCAGAAAGAAAATGCAGAAAGTGCTAACTGCGGAGATGTCATTTTTGAGGAGATCTCTTTATGAAAGTGTGCCAAATACCAGAAACACAGACAAGTGTCCTTTGGGCTGAATGCTATACATGTTTGGACTATTAAGTGTGTAAAGATTAAGATCCATAACTTAAAACCAAGATTTCACATACAAACTTGAATTTTTGCCTTGCAAAAGCAGATTTGACAGTATTGGGTCAGTGATCTTAATGGCAACAATTAGTGGGACTTAAGTACAACATGCCCCCTTTATATGGGGGTATATGCTTGTAACTCAATTTTTTTGTTTTTCAGTTTTCCTACCTTTAAGTCAGCAGATAATAACTGGCAGATAATACCCCTCCTTCATAGGAATGTCTTGAGGGTTAACTAAGTTAATACATATAAAGCCCTTCGACCTGTGCTGGTACAAAGTAAGTGCCATATCTGTGTTTGCTTTGATGATGACTATTATTCCTTCCCAATTAAACATAACCTTTACTGCTTGCTGTTGCCTTACACCCATCCTGAGTTACTCATTTATGTTTCCTGCCTAGCTCCTATAAACATTTGTGTTTTCATCCCTGCTGTTGGCTTTTAACATTGGTGGACTTGACATTTTTTATTTTACCTACTCTAAAACCACCCAAATACCCATGACTCACTCAGATTGTGATTTTGTTGAAGTGAAAATTAGAATCCTTCATCTTGAAAGCCTTGTCAGCAGAAGCAAAACACTCAGCCTCTATGTGGTGACTGTCTCTAGGGATGCCTAGAAGGGAACATCTATTGTAGTATTTATTTGGCCATCAAGGCATGCCCTCTCTGCTTAGGACCTGTGGTCTTGTTCACTATGAAACAATGTTATCCTTGCTTCCATAGTAAACAATCTAACGAATACTATTCTTTAGCTCAAAGGTTTAGAACTCTTGAAAAAGAAATTCTGAATACAATTGTGAATAATTTATATGAGAAGGAAAAGAGGGGATCTAGTTAGAAACTAAAATGGCTTTATAGATTATGTGCAAACTCAGCTTGTTTAATGGGGACCTACACTCAGCGTGGCAAGAAGAGCATCAAAATGAATACAAAAAAGAGAATCAGACACCTGGAAAAATAGTTGAGGAAAGCAAAAGTCCAGTGGGAGCTCACTTCAGGGGGAGAAAAAAACCTCAAAACTAAGAATAAGGCTTGGATTGAATAAAGAAAAGTACAGGCAAGGTCTGCAGCTGCAGAAAGATAAATGTGATAATAAGAGACAACAGGGAAAAGGCAGAACTTTCTGGCTTGATCTTGTGATCATCTTTTCTGGTAATCAGAGGTGTCTAGCAATAGATAGGTAGCCTGACCAAGTTGTAATTTTTAGACAGTGTAAAGTGTTCAAGGAATGGTGCCACCTGGCCCTTGCTCCTAGCTCTCTCTCTGCTCAGGTGGATTAGAGGAATGAGTTCTATACCCTAGGGCCCTGAATCTTTTTCCTGTCCACCCTAGGATGGACCCCATTGGCTTGAATACATTGTTTCCTATCTTGTTTCTGCTTCTTTTCCCAGCTCCTTTGGATTGATGTTTTTATTGGTTCTTAGACTTGATTTCGCCCTGGGATGTGATATTTCAAAAGTCTCTTAGGGGGACGCCTGGGTGGCTCAGTTGGTTAAGCGGCTGCCTTCGGCTCAGGTCATGATCCCAGCGTCCTGGGATCGAGTCCTGCATCGGGCTCCTTGCTCAGCAGGGAGCCTGCTTCTCCCTCTGCCTCTGCCTACCACTCTGTCTGCCTGAGCTCGTGCTCTCTCTCTCTCTCTCTCTCTAATAAATAAATAAATAAATATCTTAAAAAAAAAAGTCTCTTAGGCATATTTTTACCCACCTGGAGCCCAGCCCACTCTCCTACACCTTTCCTGCAGCTTGAAACTTCTAGCCTGGAGAAGAATTCAGCAATATGTTATCATAAATCTAGTGACCAAATGAAGGATTTGTATGGCCTAATTTTCTTTTCTGTTTGAAGATATCTGCTGTAAGTAGGATATAGGCTAAATTACCTTTGCAGATAGGTTCATGTCATTGGAAGGTTGTATGATTTTACAGTATTTGGGAAAAAACACCTATTTTCCTAAAGTCGCAGGGAAAAAAAGATAACTTTAGAAATTACAAAGAGAAGGGGAAAAAGTTATCTTTCTGTTGTCCCTGTCTTCTACTGGAGTTAAGTTTCTTCCTGTTAGTAAGAAGCTATGCTGCTCTGTCTCCACTGTTCTGTGACAGGTCTTTAAAGTCAAGAAAGGAATCTTGCACCTGATCACAGCACTAGGAGTCCTGATGGTGCTGCTGTTCCATTCCTCTTTGATGTAATGGGTTGAACTAGAGTGCAAAGTGGAAATTGTCTCTTAGCTAAATATAGCTGCAGATACTGCTTGCGCAGTTCTTGGCTATCCTAATAGCAATTGTTGCTTGATCACAAGAGTATAATTAATATGCCTCTCTTCTCAGTTGACAGTTACCTTTAAAGAATTGGCTAAACATTTCCCTTCTACAAGTTCCAATTCCCCCATCAGAAAGTCATGAAATTCATTAAAATTATTGGATTGGTCATAATGGGTTACTTGTTATATGTGTGCTTTCAAGATCAAAGAAATATTGCTGAAATCTCACAATGGAGAAGAGGGATGGCAGAAGAGATGGAGGAGGAGAGCAAGCAGAGAAAAGTTCTTGTCCTGAAAAAGGTGGAAAATATATCAAGGGCATGGTGTTCCGTAGAACATGCTGAATGGACAGTGTTGTGAAACCCAGAATCCAACCATGGAGTTGTGCCCCACTGCACTGACATTGTGGATAATCTCTCTCTGTCTCTCTCTGTTTTTGAACCTCTGCTACCATGTACTTCTTGGACTCTGCTTGCCTCTCCTTCTCTTCCTTCTTCTGTATCCTGTAACTTAACATCTATACATCTGTGCTTCAGTTCATCTCTTCCATTCATTTCCATATTGGGCCATCTGCCTCTGTCTTCTCTTTGTGTATGGCCACCCCCACCTGTCCTCAGGCATTGACTCATGGTGTTGACATCCTTTCCCACGCACCTCTGCCCACACACTTCCTGCATCTCATGGCTTCCTTTGTACATTTGTTGGTGTCCTCCTATGCCAGCACTGACTCAGTGGGGCTTCCTCTGCAATTCTGTGTTGGTGTCTGTTTGGATCAGTGTCATCCTAGTCTGACATGCAAAAAAAAACCAAAACCAGTAAACAAAAAAGACCACCAAAAAACAAAAAACAAAACAAAAAAAAAACCCCACCACTCAAGAGTGGTCCCTATAGAAGAGAAGTATGGAAGGCGGTCTGGGGAAAAACAGGCAATGCCATCTGACTCTAAATTCAGTAACAAGACTCCTTACCCTCATTGTTCTGTTGTTTTGTTTTTTTAAATTTTTATTATTTATTTATTTATTTTATTACTGAGTGTGAGGGGGTGAAGAGTAAAGGAGGGGAGGGGCAGAGGGAGAGGGATAGAGACTCTCAAGCAGACTACGTGCTGAGCCTGGAGCTGGACCTGGGGCTTGATCTCATGACCCTGACATCATGACCTGAGCCGAAATCAAGAGACAGTCCCTTAACCAACTCAGCCACCCAGGTGCCCCCATCCTCACCATTCTTAATAAGTCCTTGGCACATGAAGTTTTTTTAATAAATCTTGGGGTTTCCCCCACATTAAATGTTTTAGTTCATAAATTTTTATGTATTTATTTTTTGGTGAGGTGCTATTTGTAAAACTATCCAAATTCTTTATATTTAATTGTTTATTCATTTGCTTTTTAATAAAGACTTTAAAAAGCTGTTTTACATTCAGAGCAAAATTGAGGAAGGTCCAGAGATTTCCCATATACTCCCTGTCCCCACAAATGCATAGCTTCCTCTATTATCAATATCTCCCCACCAAATATCTAACTTTTTAAACTTCTAGTCATATGATTTTTCCAATTTATTCTGTTATTTATCTTCTAACCTAAAGCCATCCCTGGCAGTTGCGGGAGTGAGAGTTCCCCTTGTCTATTCTACCACAGAAATTTGTTCATATTTCTGTTGTGTCACTTCTCATGTTGTATTACATGTTTACATGCACCACCTTTTTTTGAAGACAAATTTTTATTTTCTTGTAAGCTTTGAAAAGATTGTATAGTAACTAAAGAACTAAACCCTCTAAATGTATGGCACAATATAGTCATGCCTGTTGTCAGAATACCCTTAAATTGACAGAGGTAGAAAATGCTTAGGTCATGCATTGCAGATAAATGTCTGATAAAGAATTAATAATAATAATAATGTCAGATAAAGAGTTGTGTAATCTGAGGCAGACATTCAGAAATAGAGGGATCCACACAAGCAAGAATTTCAGTACTCAGAATCCTTACAACGAATCTGTATAATGCTGCTTGTTAAGGAGCATAATTTTCCCTATCTGGAAACTGTGGTTGTTTCTGGGCATTTTCATCCCTATTCCTGTAGGGACTAAATAAAATCTTGGGAGACTCTTTTTCAAATACTCTAATCTGGTTTATTCCTTTCCTCATGCTGACTTCGAACACCAGACCTCTAGACATCCCACCCCCAAGAAACAGGAGGAGTCCCCAGGGAAATTTGTTCACTCTGATGTAACCCTTTGTCTCTGTGTTAATCATATCATTTTGGTGTTTGAGGAAGTTTGGATGTAGAACTGCTCAGTGTCTATGAGTTTATTTCTTCAGTTCTTCAAATCCAGTTCTTCTCTTTTTAGACCTGGACCTAAGATAGAATTTAATGAATAGATGTGTCACAAAATCATAATCTGGTGGTTTTAATTCCCATTATATTCACAGGTTCTGTCCACACCAAGAGGATTATATAGGAAGTATGACCAGTGGGTGGAAATCCTTCCTCATCAATTTTTTTTAGTGTTTTCTCTGAGACCAAAGATGATGATATTATGTATTGCCCACCAACCAGTAAAGACCAATCTGTATTCAAAGTTTTACTAATGTATAAAATATGGTTCCTTTCCCTAAGGAATTAGTTATAACCATGTTAAGAAAAGAGAACAGTCAATGGGGGAAAGGGATTAAGGTAATCTATGTCAGCTGTATAATGTATACAAGTACCATAAAACAAACGTGTGAGAAAAGTCAGTGCAGGCTGGACTAGTACAGAAAATTTCCTGGGAAAAATAGGTGTGAATGATGAACAAAGGCACACAATGACCTGTGTAGAGACCTTATTCCTCCACTGATTTTCTAATTGTAGGTTGTCAGGACAGATAGCATGAAACAGAAAGAATGACAGACAGCACAACATAATTCATATGCTTGAGGGAACTATAACTATATAGTCAAGATGAAGAGCACAGGTATGGAGGAATGGATTGGAGGGCAGCACATGGGCTACTGTCCAAGGTTCTGAGCCACAATTTCTTTCTTTTCTCCTGACCCTAGCTGATTGGCCCAGCCTCTCAGGAATGCTGAACCAAGTATGGACAGAGGTGTCAATGGAAGAGATAGGAGAAGGGGAAAGAAGAGAGGGAGCATAAATAAGGGATTGTTTCAGTGGTATAGTCACTGAGAGCTATGACAATTTTCAAATAATTTCAGATATAGGAAAAGAAAGCACAAGTAATCACAGACAAAATAATGGATAACTGTATTGGTTTTCTATTGCTGAATAACAAATTCTCACAAAGTTAGTGGCTTACAAGCAACATAAATTTATTATCTCACAGTTTTTGTGGGTCAGGATTCTGGGTCTTGGCTAGCTAGTTCTTTTCTCAAAGATCAGAGTGTTGACTAGATTATATTCTTTCCTGGAGTTTGGAGTCTTCATGCTTATGTGATTTTTAGCAGAATTCAGTCTTGTGGTGGTTGTGATTGTAGGACTGAGGCTCTCACATTCCTGCTGGCTCTCAGCTAAATGCTACACTCAGGTTCCAGAGGCCACTCACACTTCATTGTTACATGACCTCTCCATTGGCCCTTCAAACCTCTATAACTTTGGAAAGTTGCCAATGTCCTTTAAAAGCTTACTTGATTGGGTCAGGCACACCCAGGAGGATATCCTTTTTTATTAAGTTAAAATCAACTGATTACTACCCTAATCACAGTAATGATATCCTATTCACAGGTTTTACCTTCACTCAAGAGGAGGGGATTATACAGGGAGTATATACCAGAGTGTGGGAATCTCAAGTGGTCATTTTAGAATTCTGCCAACTACAATAAGCAAAGGAAAAATAAACTTACATAATAATTTCTATATTAGAATTCTTTATTGCAAGTAGCTATGTTAACTTTAAAAGACTTAAGCTGAAAAGGAATTCATTAGACACACACTAGACTATTTTACAGATTCAAGAATTGAATAAGCAGCTGTTGAGAGGAATAAGTTCTAGGGAGGCTCTAGAGACCTTAGTTAATAGACAGCTTCTCCAAAGCATCAATACTTGGTCCAAAGTTATTCTACCCCTTTCAAAAGTATAAATTCAAAAGTAAAAGTTCAAAACTATAAATTCTTAGGAGAGAATTTAGGTATAGATGTCCACTAGATTAATCAAATACAACTGGAGATAGGTTCTCAGACATAGCTTATAGAACCTACTCTTGTGTGTTGGGTATAGTTATCAAAGAAATAGCAATCAATGTGAACCATGAAGCTACCCCAAAGGGAGCATTTGCCACAAGTGAAGCAAAATGACATATGTTGACATTTATGTGTAGCTAGTGCAAAAAATGTCAGCCAGGTAGAAATGGTGTGATTAAGGTGTTATTATTGGTTTAACTTACATTCAAATACAGAAAAATTTTCATGTTGTAAATTTTTCTACTTTCATTAAGCTGTTGAATTTTTAAATGATGCAATTTAAATAGCACTTAGCACAGTCTATATAGTTTTCCTTATTTTCAATAGTTAAAGCATGTTTCTAATAATTAGAATGCCCATCATTCCCACCTTGGAAATTTGGAGGTAGGGAAGAAATACTCCTTGTTCCCCAGGGTACTCTCACACCATATCACACTTGTGAGATAGACTGGAAGGGTTAGACTGGTAGAAATAATTTGAGAGAAATTTTGGTATTGTGTAATAATTACACTTATCTTTGGAAACACCCTGTCTGCCACCATTCTTCAGCTTTTGACATGAGTGAGTTTGATGTTGCAGTTTCTGATGTTCATAAGCAATACTGGAAATTGACATATATTGTACTTTTGCTGAGCTATGGATTGGAGATGTGTACTGAGAGATTGAGGTGGAGTAGTGAGTGGAGTATGCTCACTAGTGGGTGAGCATAGCTAACTACACAGATCCTGAAAGTCTTACTTAAATATTTGCTTTGTCTCTTGCTGTTGTACATTTTTTAAGACAGGGGGAATTATTTGCAATACTGGCATTCACCTTGGTTTCATTAAATTTCCAGGGTATGTTTATTTTTGTTAATATAACAATTTTATGTGCAGTTTAATATTTCCCTAATACCTAACAGATTATAAAGCATTTTTCTAAATAGGATCTCTCTTGATTCTCACTATAACCTTTTGAGGCAGCCAGGTAGACCCAATTCAGACAGAAGGGGTTGAAGTGGAATATATTAGGTTCTGGAGGAGAATCCCTGTTTTTTTTTATTTTTTTTACCTCTACCCCAATGCCCTTTTCCTTAATAAAAAGGTGCCTTTGTTTCTGCCTGAAGTTGTGACTGCCTAGAAAAATTAAAACCCAGTATTTGCATACCTGTAAGCTCTCCATAATATTCACTGTGATGTTTAGGCCATTTTTCTCAACTGGGAGTCCACAGATCTTATTTAAATGTAGAATCATCCTAGTAATGTTCTTCCTCATGGGCTTTATTTCCAGAAGCTCTTTGAAGCACAAACAAAATAGACTCATCCATTATAATTATTTTTTAATTTCTTTCCAATATGGGCATCAGGGAGAAAAGACACTGAGTAGTGGAAAAGAAGTGATACAGAGGTAGTGACAGGTTGGGCCTTGGGGAATCCCTGGGAGTCCAACAATGCAAGACACCAGTCTTAATTAACAGAGAAGTGAATCATACACAGCTGTAGACGTAGTTTAGTTATGCCTTCTCTTCCTTTGTTAGAGTAAAAAATACTGGATATGAGTGTATGTGTGTGGGGGAGTGATATTGGTGACAAGTTGGGCTGGAAGGAGAAATGATAGATGATGGTTCCTATATTGCTTTTTTTTTTTTTTTTTTTACCTCAATAGTCTTCTGGGCTTATAGTTAGTCTTTTGACTCACTGCCATGTTATTCTGCTGGCTGGTTGATGTACCAGCTATCTTTTTTTTTGTAAGTGAAAAACAATGAAATATCAATGAAGCATCTCCATTTTAAAGATACAGTGATGACTATTTAAATATAATGTTGCCCTAGGGCTCTGAGTGGTCCTGAAGATCTGCTCTGTTCAGGATGTATAACAATGCTGAAGGTGATATTGCACAATCTGAAAAGAGATTTTTGCCCAGGGAGTAAACATATACTTTAGTGTCCTTTGCATTGTCAAATCCTTTGTATTAAGTCCTTTCTCTCATCTCCTCTCTTTATCACATGAGATGTAGATTTTGAAGAAATCCTTTTGAGGTGCTTTTTGTGATTTAGGGAAACTTTTTTTTAAGATTTTATTTATTTATTTGACACAGAGAGTGCACGCATGGGGGTGAGGGGGAGGGCAGCAGAGGAAGAGGGAGAAACAGGCTCCTGCTCCTCTCTCCTCTCTGAGCAGAGAGCCTGATGCAGGGCCCAATCCCAGGACCCCAGGATCATGACCTGAGCCAAAGGCAGATGCTTAACCACCTGAGCCACCCAGGTGCCCCAGGGAAACTGTATTTTTGATAATTTTATCACCTCTCTTTTTATATTTTCAATTTTTGAGTTTTCCTTTTTCTACCAAAACAGCCATTTCCGGAAGATCTACTGAAGAGAAAGACTATCTTATAAATTAAGTCACAATAAAGTGGTGGTAATTTCAGATAAATTTGCATTCTTAGGGGTAAATTTAAACAACCAACTTTTCTCAATCACTAGGTTATCCTTTCACAGACGACAAAATGGTCTCAGGAGAGGTCAGGAACTTACACAGTTGGTAAAGGATGCAGGTGAGATTTGTCTTCCTTCAAAATCTGATCTAATTTCATTGCCTAGAGATGCTTGCTACAAAGGAAAGAATTTCTTATAGTGGGAATTATGGAATTCCAATTCATAGGGTTGTGACATCTTGCAATGAACTCTCGGACCTCATGGTATCTACTTATTCTGCCCAAGAAAAACCCTTCTGTCCAGAACAAACTTTGGTTAAAAAAAGCAAATCTTGCTTCACTCTCTTCATTAGGGAGGGCTCCTTGAGGGGAAAAAATGACACTGAGCAGGAGGCTGAGCAGTTTACTGGACTGAAGTTTACTACAGCCTGGACAGAGTGCCTGGCCATGCTCAGCACAGAGGACTAGAAAATAATCTACCACTAACCTTTCTAAGGGAAATAGGGTTGCTCTTTACCTGCCATTGAGTATGGTTAGGGCTCACTAGGGAGGAATGGTGGGCATGAAGCTATATGCCCAGTGCTTAATAGTGTGGAGTCTCCTATAAGCCAGACCCAGGTTTGAGTCCTGATTTTGCCATTTTTTAGCTTTGGGACTTCAGGCAAATTAATCACGGTCTTCGCTTATAAGATGAGATAATATCAGAGCCTACCTCATAGGCTGGTTTGGTGGATTAAGTGAGATAATGACTATAGTGTATGTGACACAGAGGAAGTGTTTAATAAATGTTATCAAATTTAAAGATACTAATTTAAACAACTTCTGTGTGAGCTCCATGTAATTGTTCCTTTCAGCCATAGCACTCATGGTGTGGTCTGCTTCTAGATGGCATGCTCTGATTGGAGAGAGAGAAACAAAAAAGGGATGGGTGTGCATGGGAGAGGGATCTATCTGGCTAGAGAGCACACAAATGCTACTTTAACCTCTGGCCTCAGAAGAGCCTGGATAGCCTTCTCTCTCTTTTTTTGGGGTGGGGGGGGG
>RCUC01095788.1:0-12040 GCA_003697995.1 Taxidea taxus jeffersonii | reverse complement strand
TCTTTCTTTCTTTCTTTCTTTCTTATTAGAAATCATTTAAAGTACAAAAAAGTACAAAGAAAATAAAGTTCATCCTATCCTATCCCCCAGATGTGATCACTGTTAACAATACTCCACAGCAAATCAAGGGACAGGAAGGTATCTGGTAATACATTTCAGCAGCCCTATAATTGAATGCTTGAAGTTCCTTTTGAGTTCTTGTCATTGGATTGTTAATATATCCCGGAGCAAGGCTGCCTCAGACAGGTTTGGGCACTGCAAGCAGCTGCAGTTTGAAGGCTTACTTCCTCTTACCTTAGCCCCACACCAAAGTGCTTTGGTATGCTGACAGTATAGATGGAAGTGGGCTTTCTTAAATGAAGTGCTCACCGCTAGATAGATGGAAGCTTCCTATTACCTGGCCCCCTCCAACCATTACTTAGGATAGAGGCAGGTGGGGATTGATGCCTCAGAGCTGGTGACACCCTAAATTAATGTGTCTGATGTTGACAAACATAAAGTTTTCTGGTGGCTTTCCATACATTAGCAGTAATGTCACTGTTAACTGATATCACGGTGACAGTAAGTCCAAAAGGAAGCTTTTAAAACATAGATAGCCTTCTCTAATAATATAGCACAAGCAGCTTCAAACACGTTAGGCTCTCTCTTCTGAGTTAGCTCAATAAGGTATCTGTTGATGAGAATCAAAGGAGCTCAGAATAACATCAATTCTTAGTTAGGCGAGAAACAGGCATTCCTAGGATCTGGCTTGAGCATCTGAGTATTAAGTGTGGGCTTCCTTGCCAATATTCAGTGGCCTTGCACCATTGTGTCACTAAGGAGAAAGTTTTGGGGCACACAAACAAATAAAATGTATTGTGCTTCCTTAACTTTCTTTTTGTCTCAGAAAAGAATGTGATATAAATATGTATAATCTCATGAGGAAGTAAAAAGGGGAAAGAAAATTCTGATTTCAGATGCCAAAATCGTTTGAAGTCCAAGAAAATACACATGGCCTAAACATTACAAACCAAATTTCTTTGCTGGAATTGTGATATTTGTGATTCACACATTGTCTTTTACTAGTTTATTATACAACCTGTTTTTGAGGAGATACTACTGAATTCTGTGGAATAATTTCCGTGTGCGTGTATGTGTGTGTAGGGTGTATGTATGTGTAGAATCCCAATATAATCCTTTTCACTTTAGCTTTCTGTGAATTTCTAAATAATCTGAGAGGTAGAATCTTTTGTTTTCCAATTATATGCAAGTAGACAAACTTCTGACATTTATTTTCTAATTAAATCATAATTCTTACAGCCAAGTAATGATGCAGTCATTGTGGGTTACATAAGAAAAAAGGAAAATGAAGTAAAGTAACCACAAATTTAATTAGATATTTCTAAATGGCAATTCTGTCACTTTAAAAATGCCAAAAAAATCTTTTAAAATGTTTTTAGAGAAGGCCAAAGCTTGTGCTGGAAGTGGAGAGGAAACAGACTTCCATGAGGTAAGGATTCACCCTCATGGAACTCATGACCTGCTTGGGTAATGAAAAGTAAACACATAAGAGAGAAGGCTAAACTCATAAATTACAGTTCTCATAAAATATGATTTTATGCATACAAGGTAAATTTCATTGCTATACGATTTTAATTTTTATTATTGCCTTAAGTAATGAAAGGATCTCAAAGAATTTTATAATATGGAACTAGTCTTTCCATTTTGGGGACTGGGAAAATTCAGGTGCTAACAAATTGAATAACTTGCCTTATCAATAATGAAGAGAAGAAAGTTCCTGAGATTTAGGCCTCGAGTTTTCATTCACTTTTCCCATAGTTTGCCCATGTAAATAACACACTCTATTTATCACAAAATCACAAGGCTGCAGTCCACCCTACTTGACACCTGTGGAGTCAACTGAGCCTTCTTGATAGAGGGAAGCATTAATGCATGGCTCTAAATTAAGGCAATAAAATCATTTCCATACTCGAAAATGAAGGAATATATGATGCAGCGATGCCATAGAACATACTTTCCTATGGGGAGCTATACAAAGAGACTATGTAGACTTTTAATGTAGATCCAAAATTCCCTGGAAGATGGGGAAATATAACTGGCTGGAAGACATTCAAACCACTTTTCAACCTTACATGTTTGTGGTTTCTGTAGGTCCCCTCTATGGTTCCATGAGTCTGTGAGCTAATAGGATACTATTATGTGGATAGAATCAAAATTTTTTCCTCAGCAAATCTTTATGAAGGGGAATCTTTTGGAAAACAATATGATTTGCTCACAATATTCTTTGCCAGTGGTTATGACATATAAAGTTGTCTTGCAACAAAGGCCGAATCTCAATCCTGGAAAGGATACAACTAGAATAGAACTTAAGTTGACATTGTTTGATATTCCTGCCCCAAGAGGAATTGTCACCAGTGAGGCTCTGAGTTGGGTGAAGAGGAGAAATATAAAAAGGAGAGTCTTTAGCTATCTTTTTGAAAGCGTATTGTCTACTTACTTTTGTATAGATGCCCTGTGCTTGAACCAAACTCTTACTTACTTACAGATTTATGCCATATTCCTTCTTCACCCCCATAATATGTATTCTTATCAAATTCTTAACTTCTTATCAAAATCTTATCTATTTTAAAGAGTTTTTCCAAATGTCATCTCCTTTTAAAGTCCATTCTGATTAGGGTCCAATTTCCCTTCAGTTGAGCCTGTAAAACACTCAGTGCTTTCTGTATACCTTGCATTTCTCTGACTTGTATTAAAGTCATTTATGTTTGGCTTTCTTCATTCTTCTAGGCCTTGAACTTTATGAGCAGAAGCTATCTTCTGCTTCTTCTATGTCTTTCTGTATCTTCCCAGTTACCTGGATCCTGGCAGGTGCTCAAAAGTGAAAAGTGAATACTTTTTTTTGCATTGAATTAAATATAATTTTAATGAAATCTATCTCCATTTTGAACTGAAGGAATGGCTCACTTAACAGGCTAATAAATATAAGTATATATTATTTAGCACAAAAGATAGTGTTGTATGGTTATTAAGAACTCAGGCTTTGGAATTAGACAAATACAATAAAAATCTTATCTCTACAACTTAAATTACTTGAATCAAACATGCAGTCTCTCTTTTCCTTAATTTTCTCATTTGTAAAAATGGGATAACGATTGTATCTCTCTCAAAGGTGGTTGTCAGTTAATCCTGGTAATATTTAAGGTATAATTTTAAACAAGAAAATTCATGTACAGATTTTATTTTCATTGTGTCACATGCCAGGGATGTATTGGTGTATAAATAGCAACTAGTTCCTCCAGGATCTTGCAGTTTGGTTGAGGATAGAGAAGACCACAGATAGTTGGGTTCCATTGTGATAGGGCTGTGTTTAAGTGGTTTGCTGACAACAAGCATTTTCTCTTTAGTTGCCAGTCTCAAGTATGCTTGCCAATATAAGCTGATCAACTGGATAAGAAAGATATCTTGTTGCCAATATAAGCTGATCAATTGGATCAGGAAGATATCTGGTTTTCTGCCCAACAGTTTAACAGCAGTCTAAACTTTCAAACTGAGGAGCTCTGAAGAGGCTCTGAATTTATATTAGCACTAAATGAGTGTAACATATAATCCCATGGTCAGAGAAAAGCATTTCCCCTAGCCTTTTAATATATTTTATGAGCAGGAGGAGTCATAAAAGTGTTTTACTTAGCAGTTCAAGAGTCAAACTTCTGTTAAAAATTTTCCTTAAATAAAGTAGTCTGAAGGAAAGTGATAGTCATAGGACCATAACAGCTTTAAACTTAGACATAATATTATCCATGTCTTACTCTGCAGATGATGACACCATAACCCTTAGAAGGAAAGTGACTTGCCCAAAGTTCTACAGTTCCTAGCTGGGAGAGCTGAGGCTCTGAGGACAACTTATATGGACTGTTACAATGTCTTAAGGTAAAATCTATACCTTTAGTTTGTTAAACTTAAGAAAGTTGCATTTGTTTAACTTCTTATACAAGAATAAATTGCTTCAGGCACCTGCAGTAGATAGCAACTATCTTATGATTTATCATGTACAGTGGAAGGGAACTTACTACTTTTCTAGACCACTTTCACGATTAGACAGCTTTAAATGGTAAGACATTATTTTTTACTTATTCAACCCCTTCCCACCTCCACATACTTAGAAGCAATAAAAATAAAATATTGTACTGTTCAAAATGACACTGTTAGCCTAGCAAGAAAGGGAAATTTTCATGTGTCAGGGAGGAAGATTGAATGTATAGCTCTAAAATGAGTGGGGATAGTAACTTCATTTCACAAAGTATACAGGATCACAACCACATGACTCATAGCATATTAAAGTCAACACAGAGGCGCCTGGGTGGCTCAGTGGGTTAAGCCTCTGCCTTCGGCTCAGGTCATGATCCCAGGGTCCTGGGATCGAGTCCCGCATCGGGCTCTCTGCTCAGCAGAGAGCCTGCTTCCCCCTCTCTCTGCCTGCCTCTCTGCCTACTTGTGATCTCTCTCTGTCAAATAAATAAATAAAATCTTTAAAAATATATATATATTTAAAGTCAACACAGAGACCAGAGTCATGCCAATTAGAAAGTTTCAAACTGGGCTCCTTTCATATATCAGGAATCTATAAAAGATGCCTATAATAATAATAATTATTATTATATTTAAGTATATTATATATAATTAAATATTATATTATATTATATATAATTAAATATTATATTAATTATTATAATAATAATTATTATTACTACTACTACTACTACAACTATTACTAGTAGTATATCATTATTATTTACTGGTACTAGAAAAACTGAGCCAAATGGGCTAAAGATAGTTTCCTGCCCTGTCAAATAATTAAAAATAATTATTTGAGGGGTATTTGGAGCCTCAAGCTTGCACTGAATGAAGATATAGGGTAAGAGTTCCACTAACTATACATGATGAGAACAACAGAGATAAAAATAAAAATTGAAAACTTAAAAGATGTTATAGAGCTAGGGGTGGTTAGAAACAATTGCAAAACCACCCTTCAATGTGGAAGAGAATTATCATTACAAATAACATTATATGCAAACATTTTAACACACAGGAGACCATACATAGTTATGAAAAACAGCCAGTGTATATAACAGGTATATTGATATGCAAAGTACTAGAGAATACGGATTGATCTGACAGGAATTTTAATAAAGTAGGTTTAAATATTGAAAAATTAAAGAAAAAAAGAAGGGAATCCATGAGTCATAAATATTTCAAGGAGTGACTGGACTTAAGAAAATAAATTTGAGTAAGCCTAATAGGAATCCTAGGAATGACAAAGGTAACTGTCAAAGTAAAAATAAATGGAACAAAGCAAAAAATCCTTATTAATAACTTTGATAATAAAATTACCAAAAGTTAACAAACAAGCAATAAGAAAAATCCCTTCTATCTAATTTCTGATTATAATAATTCTTGATGTCTTTGGGCCAAAAGATATAGTACATTCATAATTCAAACCTCCTGGGCTTCAAACATTTAGCAATAGAATTGTATGTAATAGGTAGATAGATAGGTGGATAGGTGATAGGGACAGAAAGACATGAGAGAGAGAGAGAGACATAGAGATAGAGACAGAGAGAGAAGCAAGAAAATAAGACCACAGAGTAATGGAAATAACATCTCTGTCTCATGGATCAGACACAGAGATATGCAAAATTAACAGTAGAGCAGCTATAGCAAATATTATCATCTTATATAAAAGCAAATAGTAACTGAAGGTGTGGTTCCTGAATGGTAAAAAGGAATAAGTCTTCTATGCAAATTGGGAATTTGGAGCCATCTTGCTATTTGGAACCAGAGATGGGGTGTGATATTCTTTCCTTACCTAAGGATGTTGTATCTAACAGTTATCCATGGCTGCCTGGGTCCATATCTTATATAGAATCCAAACTTGGGTGGTAAAGGGTAGGTTACATATACCACTGTGAGAATAGGAACTGAATCAAGCCACTTTGTGTCTTAATGTTCTGCAGGGTGCCTGTATCCTTGTAGGCTTGGATCTGGGGGATGCTATCATAATGTGGTTCTAGACAGATGTGATAGAAGATACAAGAAGAAATTGCTGGATAGTGAGATGTGAGTTCAGAGGGATAATAGGAAAGTCATTGAAAAATAAGCCAACCATTTCCCTTAAAATGAACCTGGAGTTTCTAATTGCATTAAGTTATTTAATGTGAAGAATTACAGCAAGAAAATTTTAAAAATTTGATTATTAATTTACTCTACATGAAATTAATTTCATCAAGCATTTTTGACAAAGACTAACATAAGCATCTTATTTAGTCCTAATAATTCATTATGATAATACTAATGCATTCATTCAAAATAGAGCTGATTAAGAAAGAGATAAATAAAAGAGTGATTGATGATAGATTGAGAGGATCCAATATATATTTAATCAGAGTTCCAAAATAATAAAGAAAATATTACTGAAGCCACATTTAAAGAGAGATTGAGATTCTGGCTGAGAATTTCTGAGGATTGAAGAGAGCTATGACTCATTAGGTTTAAAGGATACAATAACAGCCAAATACAAATAGAAATACAAATAAATATACAAACTAGGTTTTCTGCTCAGGGTCTTATAGATTGAAATTAAAATATTGACCAGAGCTGAGATTTCATCTGAGGCTGAGTTCTCTTCCAAACTCAACAGTCATTGGCAGAATTCAGTTCTTCATAATTATAGGGCTAAGAATTTCCATTTCTTTCTCGTTGTCAATTAAGAGTTGTTGTTGCTCTTAGAAGCCACCATTTACCCTGCCAATTGGTCTTCTCTACAGCTTGGCAGTTTCCAGGTCAGCACTGTTGCTGTTTCCAGGTCAGCACTAAAGTCTCTCATCCTTCCTGTCTCTTTGTTCAGGAAGGGCCCAGTCCCTTTTAAGGATTAGGTCAGGAGAGTCTCAAGTCAGGATAATCCCCCTTTTGATTAACTCAAAGTCAGCTGATTTGGGAACTTAAATTCCTTAACCTCTGCATATAACAACCTAATTCTGGACTTGAAATCATCATATACATAGTCTTGCCTGGATTCTGTTGGTGGTCTAACTCTTAAAAATAATGTTTCTATATATTAGGGACAACCAATTAGAAACCCTCACAGAAAATAAAAGTTACTATTCATCATAGCTATAGAAAATATGAGATGTTGTGTTAGTCAGGATTCTAAGATGTCCCCTGGTATTTTCCTACTCCAGTAGGAAAATTTTAGATTTTACTTTTGTGATTAGATAAGGTAAAATGGCACAGCTGATCTGGTCTGGGTGGGCTTGATCTAACCATATGAGCCCCGTAAAAGTAGAGTTTTCTCCAGGTGGTAGTGGAAGAGAAAATTAGAGAATCACACTCTACATGACCTGAAATAATATAAACAAACACACATACTGTGGACTGTTGGTAGAGAGGGGCAGCCTTAAGGAGCTGCAAGCTGTCCAACACCAACAACCAGCTGGAGAATGGAAACATCAGTCCTACAACCCCAAGGAAATGAATTCTACTAACAACCTGTATAATCTTGAAACAATCATAGGTGACGTAATTTAGGGAGTCAGAATTAGAGCAGTCTTTCCAAACTTGAAATAACCTGCTTGTTTAACAAAAGACAATCAGGACATGAGGCTGTGAAGCCACCATTTGCCAGATAAATAGGAGAATCAGGCTATGCATCCCACAATGTTGGCCATTTATTTTTTTGAACTTTTGCTATTAATATAGCGTAGAAGCTTGTTTCTATACTTGCAAAACAGAGACAGGGATGTGCAGTCTCTCAGAGCACCTCTACTTTAATATCGGAGTTTATACGGAGTACAAACAAACTTTCTGACTTTCCTATAACCCACCAAATCAGTCTGCCTTTTAATATCTAAATCTACAAAGCAGCACTTAGGCTAGGTAGAGGACAAGAAGTGATGTCTAGAAGTAAACAAATAAGATGCACTGTGTAAATAATTCCAGATGGATCTCAGGAAAACAGCTTGAAGGGCAGCCTTATAGAATCACACCTCTGCAGCAAGAACAAGCACTTGATAATGGGACAGGCTTTATTTGCCTGCACACTCTGCATTTGCTTTCAATCAGACGAGAAGGCAAAGTTTCTGTCAGCCCAACAGAACAAAACTCTGCCTCTGTTTATGTCTTAGTTCCCTAGGTAGAAGGTTAACTTTGGGGATGACAGATGAAATGCTTTGGTTTGTCATTTATACCACTGTGCACAGATGGCTCTCAGGCTTCTATATGATCTTTCTCTGTACTATTTACTGCTCCTCCATCCGGTCCCAGGAGACCAGGTGTGAAATCCAGCGCTAAGCAGTTTTTCCTAGCTGTGAATTGCATTGAGCCAAAGGGGCCATGTGGCTGGACTTTGGAATGTAAAATAACGTCATTACTTATACCATGAAATTAAACTGCATGTTACCCAAAGTCCTAAAATATGCTCCAGAGAGAAATTTTGCTCTTTTTTAAAGATGATATCACCAACTTGGCTTATCATTTAAGAAATACAACAACTTACACATTTTAATTCTCTTGGTAGAAATATGAATAATTTTAAAATTTCTTTTTCTTATTTGCTAATGTAATTCTCGAGTAATGTGTTTTATTTCAACCCATTAGATATTTGTGAATATCTTACTATATGTAAGTAATGCTTAAAGAACTACTAAGGATTCAGTGATGAGAAAGTTATTTACCATTGCCCACCATTCCCACAGTTCTTGGGAAGGAATATGTCATGTATGGAAAAAACTATATAAGAAATGCATGAAGTGCCTCTCTGGAAGGTTAAGAGGTTGGAGAAATGGTTAGTTGAGTGATATCAGGAATAGTTTTGGGTGAATTGGTATTAAGTCTGCTCAACCTTAAGAGATGGTCAGAATTTCAACAGATAGAGATGGGAGAGAAGGTCACTTCATATTCATGAAAGTCAGCTTGACTTGGGAAGGCATAATGTACAGAGCAAGAAATGGCATATAATTCTATATAGCTGAAGCCTTCGAACTGGAAGAGTTTTGAAAAATTTTTTGCATGGAAGCCATTCATCTTTCAAATAGATCTATATTCCCCATTTCACAGAAAGCGGAACTGACACACAGATATTAAGAACTGTAGTTAACACTTTGCTGGGGCATCATGTGCCAGGCACTGTTCTAAGATGCTTTCCAAGTGTTCCTTCACTTAATCTGTAAAACAGCCTTATGAAGTACTGCTCTAGTAACTCCACTTTACTGCTGGGGAACTTAGATACAGAGAACTTAAAAAATTTATCCAGAGTTATGGACCTACTCACCATAAACTGAGCACTGGCTTTCCCAGTCTGTATTCAGTGTTTTCTACTTACCACTTCTGAGAGGAGAAAGTGAAAAAAAAAAGTTAGGCTCAGAAACTGGGAATTAATCAGACCATGAATGGGGCATTACATTTTTGAACAGAGAGATGCTCAAAGCTAGGTTTAGGCAAAATTGGAAAAAAGAGAGAAATAACAATAGAAGAAATTATTCAGAAAACCATTACAGAAGTCAAGGTTTGTGTGGATTAGATCTGTATTAGAGCTGTTCTAGAAAAACCTCTAGCATGGTCAGGCTATGGATGGCTGACTCCTGAAAGAATCTGAAGAATATCCTCAAGAAGTTTGCTCCTTATTCATCAGGCCCAAGTTAGGCACAGATCCAAGATTCTTCATGTGATCGATAGACTTGTGGCATTTTCTGGGTATTTTAATTTGTTTCTAGTATGAGTTTTAAAGAGATTTATCAGACATGATTTTGCTTCTGTGGCCAACTGAGCTTATTAACAGATTTACTTTTCCAGAGATAGCAACTACAAAATCTGGAAAAAAATACAAAAATGTAATAACTTAAAGGAGAGTGAGAATGAGGAGAATCAAAACTTGCAGGAAGGGGATTGCACATGGTGAGTTTTTTGCTAGTTTAACCGGAGAGCAGGGCAGCTAGCATTTGATGTCACACATCAGAAATAAAACCAATAATTTGCAGACTTTCTGATCTTAAGAATTAGAGAAGAGAGTTCAAAATGATTACTGATTCAAAATGGTAAGGACTGAACCATGAAACAGATACAGCCAGAGAAGAGGACCCCAAATCTTTGTATAAACTTTTCTCCAATCTCTGGCTGGCCCTGACCTGTTTATGTGTGGGAAGACTCTAAGCAACCCCACCTAGATAGGACAAAATAAATAAACAAACAAAAAACCAAGCTGAAATTTGACCTACTGCCTAGAAGACAAGGTTGCAGTTTATAGCCAACCAAATAATTGCCTACTAACCAAAAATATTGCCTACTAACCATTCTTTGGAAGAACAAATGTGACCCATTGTCAAGAGAAAAAGCAATGGAGGCCAAATCAGAGAATACCCAAATGTTATAATAAGTAGATAAGTCCTTCAGTCAATTAATAAACTATGCTTAATGAGATGCAGGAAAATATACTCATAATAAATGAAAATATAGGATATCTCAGTGGAGAAAAAGAAGTTCTAAGACAGGACCAATGGAAATTCTTGAATTAGTCATTATGCACTTCATCCTGTAGTGGGGATAGACCCAAAATATCATGAGAACCAGAGCAGAGTAGACTTGAGAATTATGTTTTCAGAAATGCCTAGAAGACCTAGTAACTATAAAACCTCTCAGACTTACTCCAGTATGCCTACAAAACAATCAGGACAAAGTTGTAGCCCAATTTCAATGGTAGAAGAAATTCTTAAGTGTTTCCTAATGAAATCTACTGTTGGAAATGTCACCATTAGAAAAGTCATTCTAGGGGTGCCTTTGCCTCAGGTCATGATCTCAGGGTCTTGGGACTGAGCCCCGCATCGGGCTCTCTGCTCAGCAGGGAGCCTGCTTCCCTCTCTCTCTGCCTGCCTCTCTGTCTACTTGTGATCTCTCTCTCTGTCAAAGAAATGATAAAATAAAATATTAAAAAAAAGACAGTAACTCTAAAAAGCTGTTATCCTTTGTACCATATTTTGAGAGCAAAGCACATGTCACTAGAATAAAATGAAAGTATGGGAGAACAGGGAGGTGTACCACCATAAGATAAGGGCAATAGAATGAACGATGATCCACACATTTCTGCCTGTCACCTCCTTTGTCCCTCACCTAGAACAAATTCCAAGCATGTGATCTTTAGGATATGTCCATTTACTTGCTTATCTCATTTAATTATATGCATCCTCCATACTTTCAGGGATAATTTGAGAATACGTAAATTAGCACATATTAGTAAGAATGAGGTATAGATATCAATATAGTTTTCAGAATTCATGCAGAGAAATAAAACAAAATAGTAAATACTCCCATGACTTGTGATACAGTGGTTTTAAAATTGTATATTATATTTTCTTTTGATTAAAATTTAAGGGCAAGCTTCATGGATAATAATAAATGGTATTAATAAATATTTTTTAGTCATTAAAATCCTAATAATGAAGACTTTGAAATAATATGGAAAATGCTTCTGCTATGACTGACAGACGCAAATTACAAAATAGTTTGTGTACTCTATTTATAACTAAGTTAAGATCATTTTTGTAAGGGCAAGATATAGAAAACAAAGAAAAAAAGAGGAATTTTGAACTGAGGAAATAAAATTAGAATAGGTTTTTCCTAATTTCTGTAATTACTATGTATATGTAATAAATAAATTTTAGCTTTGCCCTCTGGAAACTAAGAATATACAGGAAACAGCACAAGATTTTATTTTAATCATTAGGTAAGTGGCAATCTCTGAATAAAAGAAGCTACTAAAATCATAAGAGTTAAAATAGCAACGACAACAAAAATATTAGGGCTTAGAACTGTTCTGGACCGAGAGAATCCCTGAGATTCACAGTGTGTGTATGAAACTACCCTGATGTGCTTTGATGAAACACAAGGGTTTGGGAGCTCCATATGCCCCTATCCCTTCAGCTTCTGGAGAACTAAAGAATAGCCTCAGGATGGATATAGAATACTCGAACTGTTGTGTTGTTGGATGAAGCTTATG
>RCUC01095728.1:0-13517 GCA_003697995.1 Taxidea taxus jeffersonii | reverse complement strand
CTGAGACAGAAAGACGGGAAACAGACCAAATGAACACTGCTTCCATTTAAGGAAGGACTCGCTCTCTGCCCAGCCTCTGCTACCTGTAGGACCCAGACGGCTCCTGCCAATGGACCCCTGCTGCTGCTAAGGCCTGAGAAGAACCGGGTTGCTGGCCACCTGGTGCTGCCACCTGTCCTGAACTTAGCTCCGGGCCCTTGGTGTGTGACAACTGTCTGGCCCCGGGGGAAGGTACAGGAACCCCAGCTCTTTGATGGAGTCCTCCCCCCAGGCAGCAGAGTGTCCTCCTCTGGAAGTCCTCCACCCTCCCTCCTGGTATCACTGGCTGGACTCTTCAATCAGCTTCTTTCTGAGTCACTCCCTCACAGGGCTACCCAGGGGACAGGGGAGGGGACTCGAGCTGACCAAGCACCTACCCGCATGCCAGGTCCCTCCCTTCTGTCATCTCATTTAGCGCCCCCCCCCCACACACTGTTATCATCAGCCCCATTTTACAGGGAAGGGACCAGAGGTATAGGGGTTGAGCAGGCTGCCCAGGGGGCAGCTTGAACTGCCTCCCCTGACTAGGGGGTCACTACTTTGTGCCAGGCGCTCAGTCAGCAGGGGAGAATTGGAGTGGTGGAAAATCTAGTTCTGACAAGCCAGCAAGGGAAGCAGACGTGCACAGCCCCCCTCCGCAGACCACAGTCCATGAGTGAGGGCCATGGGTCTGCAGAGAAGGCAGCTCAAATTCCCCCCTGCTTCAGCGGAGTCGTGGAAGCTTCTAGGAGGAGGCATCTTTGGGCGTGGCTGGAATCCTCACTGCTCTACTCCCATGACCACAACAGGAAGAAGGGCAAGCCTTGGCCTCCAAAATTCTGGTGCCCAGTGAGTACTTGTTACCACCTTGGAGGCCGTGAAGGAAGAAGAAAGAGCTGCCCGGCCGGCTGCCCTGCCTCTGACCCTACTGTGGCCCTGCCAGCCTGGCATGGCCCCGTCAGCTCCCAATCACAGGGTCTTCTCTGTCCGGCTAATGACTGTACTGCCGGTAGCCCAGGCTGCCACCCTCCTTCAGGGGAGGCAGCAGTAACTACAGAGCCTGCTGGCCCAGACAGTGGCCAGGCCAAAAATCACAGCTGCCTGTCACACCACATCCTCTGGCCCTGATTGCTGTGGTCTCCTCCTCTAACCTTCCAGAGTCACAGAGGACACTGCAGAAGGCTGCAGCGCTGGGGGCTCAGACCCCCTCACCCCACAGACATGGGCAAACAGGACCCCAGAGGAGGCCCGACTCACGCCCAGTCACACACCTGGGGCCTAGACACCTGGCCCTTCCTTATCCTTGAGAAGAAGGCTCATTTCCAGGTGTTTTACATGTGAGGTATGCTCTCAAGGTACTTGGGGAAAGTTGAGGGGACAGGACATTTGTTCAGTGCCAGATAGGAAGCTGATTGTTCACTCCCTGCTGTCTAGCTGTGTGACCTTGAACAAGACAGGGTACCTCTCGGAACCCAGTTTCTGGGTGATAGCAGTAACTACTTCCCAGAGCTGTGAATGCGAGTGTCTAGAGTGCTTAGCATGGGGGCGCCTGGATGGCTCAGTGGGTTAAAGCGTCTGCCTTTGGCTCAAGTCATGATTCCACGGTCCTGGGATTGAGCCCCACATTGGGCTCTCTGCTCAGCAGGAAGCCTGCTTCCCCCTCCTCCTGCCGCTCCCCCTGCTTGTGCGCTTGTGTTCACTCTCTCGTTCTCTGACAAATAAAATCCTTACAAAGTGCTTAGCACAGTGGCTCACGGAGAGTACTCAAGGGCATTAGCTACTGTCAATAGCATCAGTATAGTGCTATGAGTATGGAGAGACACCCTACGCACGCAAAATGTGATGCAGGGGTAGGTATTATTTATGACTATTCCCGGGAAGTGTTAAAAATTCAGAGGAGATGTGACCACAGGCTTAGGTAATCCAGGAATGTTTCTGGGGGAAGTCATGACTGGTGCTGGGCCTAGAGAGACAGGGAGGTGAGCAAAGCAGCAGCAAAGAAGCAGTGATAGGCCTCCACAGGACAAGTCCAGGAGCTGGTGATGAGCACTAAGCCAGAGGTCTCTGCAGCAGCTGTGCCAGCCAAGGGCTTAAATGCACAACAAAGGGGCCTGGTCTTCATCTTATAGGCAAGATGAAGATGGGGGCTGCATAGTGCTTTCTGAAAGGTGAATTCTATCTGACATTCAAGACCCTGGCCACCTGCTCCTCTTCTCCACACCCCTCGCTGAGCCCACGAACCCCAGGATGACGACCCCAGAGTTCTCCCTGCCTCTCTGCTCACTACACCATCTTGTCTGCCCTTCTGCAAGCCCACCCCATGTTTCAAGTTCACAGTGAAGCACCCTTTCACCAAGTACCCATCACGCCATGTGCTTTATGGATATGACCCATAACTATCCTTATTTCACAGAGAAGAAAACGGAGATATGGCGGGGTCAGTGTCCTGCTCACCATCTCACACAGCCAGATTCAACCTTGAACTGATGTCGGGACCCCTACTCGCCATAGCAAGTTGCTTCTTGTGCCAGCCCAGACACCTTCCTCCTTAATGAAGCCTTCTGGGTTATTCCAGTCCTCAAGGGCCTCTCCCTGCCAGCCACCACCACCCACTTGGAATCAGAGGCCCATAGCTTGATCCTAGCTCTTCTAGCTTGGTTTCCATTGCTTCCTATGGGTCCACCTTGCCCCCGCCTCCAGTAAGAGAAGAGCTAGGGTTGATGATAGGTCACTTCTTTTGGGTCCTGTCCCCCCTCCTCCCATACCCAAGAATTCTTCCACCACTGATAGGAACCACTCACCTGCTCTGGAGGGGTTCAGAAGCTCAGCTGAGCACAATTTCCCTGAGCCTGCCACCCAGCCCCTGAGGGGAGCTGTAAATTATTCACAACTTTGTGCACTGGAGGCCAGACAATGGGCCACAGACAATGGGTACCAGCAGCCCCCAACCCCAGGAGGCAAAAGCCCTGGGGTGAGGGGCTCAGAATCTAGAGGCTCCTTGCCAGGTCCCCAAGCAGATTGTAGAGGGCTGCGGAACAGGGAAGCAGCCAGGGGAACGTGACCCATACAGGAGTCCCAGCTGAGCAAACCCAAGTTTGTGAGCCTGCAACAGAGCCTTCTAATCTAGGGCAAGCCTGAGGATTTCCTGGTCAAAATTCAAGCTTCCTTCCTTCATGAGGAAAGAAATAGGTATTCAGCCAAGTGCTATACATTTATATCTCATTTCATCCTCAGGACAGCCTTGGAAAGGAGAAATTCTAATTTACAGAGAAGCCAGAGGCTCTGAGGAGTGAAGAGCTCTGCCCAGCACCACATGGTGAGTGGGAAGAAGCGCGGACTCACGCCCACCCGGTCTGTCTGACTTAGCGTGTCTGTCGGCGCTGTTTAGTCCACCCAATTGGGAGCTAGTTGCCCCATTGCCTTTTCCATCTGGGTAGCTTCCAGAGTACCTGGCATGAGTCAACACTCAGTTCCTGAAGCAAACTCAAAGGTCCTGGGCAAGTGGCTTCATCGCTCTGAGCCTCAGTTTCCCACACGTGGTACCTGTTGGTAACAAGCCCAGTCTTGGCAGACATGAAAATCTCCTGAGCATTTGACAGTTTGCCAGATGTGATGGCTCCATTATCTGAGTAGGTAACAAGCCTGCCTTGACCCCATTTTATAGGTGAGGCTTGGAGCCATGGATGCATCAGAGAGGTCCCAGGTACCTCCCCAACCCCCCATCCTGCCTCACGCCAGGTTCCAGGTTCTTCCCACCACGCCATGAGATGAGATCACAGGTGTGAAATTATCTCACCAAAGAGGAGCTTTGTACAGATGCAGGGATTATTATGAGAATTTGAATCCTCACTAATGGAAGTGGGGGGAATCCTAAGCCCCTCAGTTACCTTCTCTTCTGGTGTCCCCAACCCCTCCAGCCCCTCCACCGAGATTCCAGCCTTCAGTTGATCCCTTCACCTTCCTCCACCTCCCCGGGGCTTTCCAGGGTGGTTCCCCTAGACTCCGGGAAGCTGGACACAGCAGGGGTTAACTAGTCCCAGCCAAGGCCACAGGGCTTAGACCAAGGCCACATCCCCTCCCCCTCTCGATTCAGAACAAGAACCCACAGAGTTCATGCCAAGCTATCTTTCACAACACCCCTCTTTCTGTACAGCCCCAAGGGGCAACAGAAGGAGCCCTTGCCTGGGAATCCAGACTCATGGGACTGTGCCCCCAGACTGGCAGCTCCAGCCCTGAGACTTTGAGCAAGCCCCTCCCCTCCAGGGCCAGAGATGTCTGGCAGGTTCCCTGGCCCAGGAGTAGCTGAGGTTGTACCTCCAGTCTGGGCCAAAGGCAATGGGGCTGCTGGCTTGTCTTGGACCCCAGCAACAACCATACAGATTCTCAAAGCAGCCTCAGAAGTGGTCACCCTGACCTCACATGAGGGCTGGGAAAACCTCAGCCACCCACCCAGAAGATGCTAGCTGGGAGTAGATACCTTGAAGGATGTCTGGGAAGGTTTCCTAAAGTGTACTTCTGCATCAACCACCTACTTACTCTAGGCCCCAGGGCAGTTGGGACCCTCCACCCCACCAGCCTCCCATGTCCCGGGGACAATGTGAAGGATGGGAGTTGGTGAGTTCTGAGAGACCTCACCTCCCCAGCTCTGATGGGCTCTGATTTAGGGACCTCTAGAATGAGTTTTCCCAACATGTAAGTAGCATCTCAGGATGCCACCACGTCTTAAGGACCCTAGAGTCTGGCACACAGGGGCAAGGGGCCATGGCTCCCTGGTCTGGGGCCCACAAGGAGGGAAGCTGTGGAACTGGGAAGCTTCCTACCTCTGCCCTCAACTCTGGGTCACCTTTCCCCGGACGTGACTTGGCCAGGGAGTGGGAGGGAAGGAGGCCAGAGGAAGCCACCTCCCAGGCCTCCGGTTCAGCTCTGGATGCCCCAGTGACCCCACCTTGACCCCTCCCCATCGCCTCCTGCTTGGCAGCTATCCACTTCCTTTCTCTCCCCCTTCCCTGCTTCTTTCCCTCTCCACCCTAACCCTCCTACCCACTCTCACCCCCAGAGTGAAAGAGCAGGGTCACTCAACCCCGCTGAGCCTCAGCTTCCCCATCTGTTAAGAGCCCGAAACAATACACAACACCTTTTTATCTCAGCGGAGTAGTAGTGAGCCGCACAGGAGGGACCGTTTGCGCAAGGGTGGGGCGCGGACCCGCACACAATGGGCGCTCAATAAGTGCCTGTTTTCTCCCTTCCTCCGCCCTCTCCCGTGCCCTCTTCTACCCAGCTGCAGCCCCAGCTAGTGACCGGTACACGCCTGCTGCTGGCCCCGGCGCTGCCCCGCTGGGGTCGAAGGCCGCCCTTGCCCGGCATCCGGGGCTCTCTCACCTGCAGCTCTCGGCTCTCGCCGGCGCCGCGCCAGTGGGGGAGCCCGGTGCTCCCTTCTTCGGGGCAAGCGCTGAGCCCCTCGTCCGAGGCGGCAGAAAAGGTGGCAGCTTCGGCCAGCAGCACCAGCTCGGTCCGGCTCAGTCCGACTGCCCAGCCCGCCTGGAACTCCTCACGCGGCCGGGGCTTCCTGGGCGTTCGCACGGTCCCAAGTCCGAAGCACCCGGGCGAAGGCAGCTGAAGGTTCAGGTCTCGGGAGCCCGAGACTGGGGACTTCTGAGCCCCTTTGCACTCAGTCGCGGGGCTGCTGGGCACCTGCCTCAACCCGGGTGTCGGGCGGAGGGCTCCGACACACTATAGAAAGGCTGGGAACGAGCCCACAACCGTGGACCCGTATGGTGGGCCGGGAGCGTCCCGCCCAGGTGCACTGAACCAGGTCGGGGGCTCAGGGCGTCCCGGCCACAACGCCCCGGATCGCGGGACTGGGAGCGTCCCGGCGCAGAACCTCTGGCTGGGGCAGGCGGGGCAGGGAAAGGCGCAGGCGAGGACGCTCGCAGCCGCGGCGGCCGGAGCCCAGCGGGGAAGTCTTCCCAGGTCCGGACTCGGCTCGCTCGGCAAAATGGGGCGGACTTCGGCGCGGCGGCTGACTCCGAAGCTCCTGGCTCCGGCTCCACTTCCTCCTCTTCTCCCCGGCTCGTTCGCCGCTCGCTCAACCCCGTGCGGCAGCCGCTGCCACCCCCGCTGCTGTCATCCCCGCGGCCCACCCCCACAGGAGCTGCAGCCGGAGCCGGAGCCCAGCCCAGCCCTGGCAGCACCGCCCAGCGCCTGAGCGCCAGTCGGCCCGGCCCCGTCCGAGAGGGGTGGGGTCAGCGGTGGCCCCGCCCCCGCCAGGGCCACGGGCAGGGGGCGGGCACGCCCCAGAACCCCTCCTCCGGCCCCCACGCAGTCCGGCAGCAGGAGCCAATGGGAGAGTGGGAAAAGAGCGGCGCTCTGCGGAATGTGTACTCTACCCCGGAGAGGGCGGGGCAGACAGGGACGAGGTTGCTGCTGGGGAGAGGACAATGGAAGGGTGGGGGGTTTTAAAGAGTGGAACAGGGTACAGGGTCACCTGGGGACCCGGATGATGGCAGAGGCGATGACGGCTGGTTTGTGTGGGATGGGGGCGTGGGGGCTGCCGTGTATTGAGGAGTGGGGAGTCAGGAGGTAAGAACAGGGGTTGGGGTCGGAAAAGAAGCAGGATGGAGGTGAGGTGGGTTATTGGGTGGTAGTGGAGTCTCCCAGGGATAGGGGAGCTCTCCGGGGTGGTTGCGACAGCGCCCTCACAGTTCTCTTACCCTCTCCTCAGCTTTTAGGGCTCAGGGCGCAGAGGTGAACCTTGGAAGCTGTGAAATACTCAGATTTCAGGAAGCGGTGAAAAACAAGTTTTTGAAAATAAAGATGGATCTTTTCTTTCTTTCTTAAGAGCAGATCTTTCGTCAACGTTACCCCCTTCCCAGCGCCCATCCGCGGGAAGGAGACTCATTGTCAGTTTTAGAAATAGGAAGTCAGGGGCACCTGGGTGGCTCAGTGGGTTAAAGCCTCTGGCTTCAGCTCAGGTCTTGATCCCAGGGCCCAGGGTCGAGCCCCGCATCTGGCTCTCTACTCAGCAGGGAGCCTGCTTCCTCCTCTCTCTCTGCCTACTTGTGATCTCCGTCTGTCAAATAAATAAATAATCCTTTAAAAAGAAAGAAAGAAAGAAATACCAAGTCAAGGGGATGCTTAGGTGGCTCAGTTCAACGTTGGTTGAACGTTTGCCTTTGGCTCCGGTCATGATCCCAGGTCCTGGGATCAAGTCCCACGTTGGGCTCTTCACTCAGTGGGGAGCCTGCTTCTCCCTCTGCCTGCTGCTCCCCCTGCTTCTGCTCTCTCTCCTTCTAGCAAATGAATAAATAAAATCTTTAAGAATTAAAAAAAGAAGAAATACCAAGTGACTAGCAGTGTGTGAGAACACACATACATACACACACTCTCCTAGAGTAATGTCGGAGCTGCCGTCTGCTCCAGCCCTTCTCTCCCTTTCCTTTCCCCGCACCTTGGGCAGGAGCTGTCTCTGATTATCTCCAAGAGTCCCCAGTTGACTGGGCAGGGGACAGGGCAGAGTTGGGAGATTACTGATGTATGAATGAATGAGTCGTGGACGTGCCACTGGGGCCATGTGAAAGCCACTAATTGGTCTGAGGAGCAAAGGAATGGAGTCCGCACAGGACAGCTTTTCTGTAAGCCCCGTGTCAACCTTGTACAGTATGGTACCCCGCTGCACTGATGAGGATACCAAAGCACTGGGAGGCCAAGTGATGTTCCCAAGACCATATACCTGGCACAGGATTCTAGCCACTTATCACTATCACTTTCTAGGGCAGAGCTGTGTAGCTTTGACCAGGTTACTTGACCTTTCTGAGCCTCTGGTTCCTCATCTGTAAAAGGGATCTAAAGATGCGGCTACTTGGCAGGGACTGGGCAGACAGGCACCAGACTTTTAAAATGTGGAGGGAAGGGTATTCCTAGCAGAGGGCACAGCATATGCAAAGGCAGGAGTCACTCCTGGGAACCCCTGGCCTATTCTGGAAGTAATGGGCAGGCTCAGGCCAGAAATAGGGGTTAGCTAGGTTAGGGTGGTACCTCAGGAAATGGACAGTGCTCTGGGCAGAGAGGCCAGCCTGGGCAAAACCCTGGAGGTGAGGGAGAGCATTCCTTTGTTGAAGAACCCAGAGAAGTTCAGGGCAGCTAGAGCTCCCAGGGAAGGAACAGCAGAACTGGTGGGAAGAGAAGAGTGTGGTGGGGCCAGACAGGAGGGAGTTCAGACTTTCTTCTAAGGGCCAAGAACTCTGTTGGGATCTCGCTCATGATCCAGAACCTAGCAGGCTTATTCTGAGGCCCTAGCCTGGACTTACTGGTTGTCAGAGGAGTGTCCTGGAAATTTTTAAGCCAGGCATTGATATGGAAAAGACTTTGTAGGGAAACCATGTAGCATGAAAACATTTAACACTCCCAGGAGGCAAATCCTCTGGGGCCTACACAGTGAAGGGTTGGAGTCCTCAGTGAGGTCTGGACTGAGAGGCTCTGCCTCATCCCCTCTTGAGAGTGTCCCAGCCTTTGAGGCTGGTTGGAACAACAAGGAAGAGGGTAAGCTGGAGGCTGAAGTCCAGGCTGGGGGGGAGGGGGCACCCTCTCTTAGCCAAGTCCAGGGGTTGGGGTGGGGAGGCTGGCCCCAGGAAGCTCACACTGGTGGCTGTGGCAGGAGGACTGCGAGGAAGCTATTTTGCTAAGAAACCTTTGACTTCTCCCTCTGTTCAGAACCTTCTGAACCTTCTGTGGCTCCCAGCTGCCAGCATGATCAAATCCTAAATCCTTAGTCTGGTGTTAGAGGCCCTGCATGATTGCTCTCTGCCAACCTCACCAGCCTCATCTCCCAATATACTAAACTCTCAGCTCTGTGCACAAGCAGGATACAGTCTGTCCCTTCCATGGTGTTGCTGTTACTGTTCTCCTTGCCTGGGACCCCATACCCCTTTTCATTCCTGAGTAGTTTCTACTTCCCTGCTGGACCGAAGAGAAGGAACTTTAGGGCAAATGTCCACGTGGCCTCTTTCCTGCTATATCCTTAGAGCCTAGCCCAGGGCCTGTACATAGTAGGTGCTCAGGAAGAAATGGTTGAGTGAAAGAGAAATCAAGTTTCTCTTGATTTGAGAAGCTGATTCTCTCGCTGAGAAGCCTTCCTGGACTCCCCCAGGGAGTCTGCCTTTGGTATGAGATCTCTTGGCTGGAAGGCATGGTAATGACGTATTTCTTGTCTAGTTGGCCCCATGGGGGTTGGGAGCACCTCCGTGGCCGTGTGGCCCCACCCACCATCAGAGTGTGGAGCAGGCCCCTGGAAGACCTCAGCCCTGGGGAATGAATGAGGCTCTCAGAGCTCCATTCTCTGGCTGCCCCTGCTGGGAGAGCTTCCCAGGCGGGTCAGATGAACAGAATGCCAGAATGAAAAGGAGGCTTTCAGAACAGCCCAGCCATCACCCCTGAGGCCCAGGAGAAGAGTGCCCAAGGTCACCAGGAGGGGACCAGCAAAGAGTTCTCAGACACCCACATTCGTCCTCTGGCTACCCTCCCAGGGGGGAGGAAGTCTCCTGAGCTGGGAGAATCTGGGCCTTTTTGCCATCAGAGAGGCCCACAAAGGGTGACAGAGTCATTGAGGGCTCAGAAGCAGGCTCTGAACCTGGGCATCTGGGACTGACAGGAGAGGCTAACCTTGTCAGTCTTGTGCCCTGGCACTCCCCGAGCCCCCCATCCTCTTCATAGCCTTCTGACTAGAGGACAGTGACAGTGAAGCCGCCGTAGCTGCCACTCTGTTGCACAGATCCTGTGTATTTTCATTGCAAATATTCACTTTCATGCCTACATTTAGAATCTTGCATTCTTTTTCTTAAAAACAGGGCCACCAAATTATATGACTTCACACCCCATGAGCTCTGCTTCCAATAAATCCTTGTGGGGCACCCACCATGTACAGGCGCTGTCCCCAGATTGGAGAACTCCGCGGGGCCTCAGGTAGCCGCACCACCCTCCTGCTCAGCTGAACTCCCCATACATGCTGCTTTCAGACCTCTCTGCCTACTGCCAGCCTGGAATCCTTGGCCGTGGAATTTCCTCCGTCATTCAGGGTGGGCGTGGAGGGTCAAGAACATTTAGGGGGGAAGAGGCAAGCTACTGGTGGTGTCTATGTGGGATAAGGGAGATAGAGAATCTGTGGGGTCTGGGCCTGTCTTTGGGGTAAGAGGAAGGGAATGTGGTTCACAAGGATGCCGCAGGAAACCCCACAGGGGATGAAGACCAGGAAAGAGTCAGGGAAAAACTGTTCAGAGAAGGGGAGAAGGGCGCAGGCTAGGAGCGACTGGGCTGAATCATCAGGGTCAGCAGCTGGGGACTGAGGGTGGTTTCTGGGAGAGGTGGAGGCAGGAGCACGCGGACACGGTGTGGGCAGCATTTTCCAGGTTCGCTGGCAAAGGGGGGTTACACTTGGGTGGCAGCTGAGGCACGAGGTAGAGTTGGAGGCTTTGGGTTTTTGTTTTTGGAGGAGGGCCTAAAGTCTAAAGCCATGTGAGAAGAGAGAGTAGCAGTGTTGGAGAGAGACAGGGCACCAACCAGAGACTCAGGAGAGGCAGCCCTTCCCAGCTTCCAGATGGTGGTGGTGGGAGCTAGAGCAGCCGGGCAGGTGAAGATCAGGCCTGAAGCCTCACGGAAGCAGGAGCCAAGGCAGGAGGCTGGGAGGCGTGGCCATGGAAAGTGGAAGGGAGACAGAAGTGTAAGGCATAGATCTGTGCTGGCCTCTTTCACATGGTGAAGGGATTGGGGATGGCTCTGGGCAGTATCTCTTTCGGGTAAGTAAAAACTTATACCTGACTTGCTTCTCCTTCTGCTGGATCCCTGGTTCCAGACTTGAAAGGATGGGGAGCTTCAGGGTCCTCTCTGACCCCAGATCCTGTGGGCTCCCTCCCCTCTGGTAGGCCTTGCCACGGGTCAGTGGGAATAACCATGATCATTATGACTTTACCAGCACCTCCTGATGTTCACAAGAGGGGGGATCTTGGCTCTCCCATTGTCGACTGCATTACCACTGGACCATGAACTCCATGTTGGATTTCTTCTGTGTCTTCACCAGCAAACGGCACGGGTCACACCCAAAAAGTGCCTAATAGCTTTAAAGCCAGACAAGGGGATAACGTTCTCTGATTGTCTCTGCTGCCTCCTGGTGTCTGATATGGGTTCACGCAGCATAATTGTTCAAAGGGCTGACACGAGCTCTCCCTCTCAAACTTGTGGATCTCAGGGGCAGTTTCACACCTAAAAATTACTGAGGACTCCACAGAACTTCTCTTTATGTGGCTTATATTGGTATTTCCAGTGTTCTAAATTAAAGTAGGCATTTAAAAATATTTACGTAATTAACTTAAAATAACAATCGTATTAAATTTTAACATATTTTTATGAAAAATATATTTTCCTAAACAATGGCATTGTTTCATAGGTTTACAAATTTCTTTAATGCTTTCCTAATAGAAGACAGCTGGATTCTCCTGTTTCTGCCTTCAATCAGGCACAATATGCTGTTTTGTTTGAAGCTTATAAAGAAAACACAGGCTTCGGGGCGCCTGGGTGGCTCAGTGGGTTAAAGCCTCTGCCTTCGGCTCAGGTCATGATCCCAGGCTCCTAGGATAGAGCCCCACATCGGGCTCTCTGCTCAGTGGGGAGCCTGCTTCCTCCTCTCTCTCTGTCTATTTGTGATCTCTGTCAAATAAATAAATAAAATCTTTAAAAAAAGAAAAAGAAAACACAGGCTTCTACTGATTTGTAGCTAGAAAAGGAGAGGTATTTTCATGGTCTTTTCAAATAATTGTGCATATTCTTCTTTGGTACTAACCCAAACTCCATAAATTTCTTGACAGTTAGTTGCTATTAGAATCTGAAATCATAGCTATGAAATTTTCTTCCTCAGTTACATTAATATTCATTGGTCTCTTTTGCATTTTTGGTTAAGTGAGCTCTCCATCCAACATGGGGCTCAAGCTCATGACCCCAAGATCGATGTTCCTACCAGCTGAGCCTGCCACGTGCCTCTCTTTTGCACTCTGAATGTATCTTTTACCCATGCATGATTTTGTAAGAGCATGCATTGGCTGTTAGGGGAAAAAATAGTTCATCAATTTATCTTTCAAATACTGACAAATTTTAGCATGTAATGTAAAAAAAAATCATATTCATGAATATCACTGCAGATCTCATCAGAGAAATCTTTACAGATTGAGAGGCTGTCAGGCTTACACTGGTGAACACAAGTTTTCCAGAATTCTAATTTTCACTTGAAAGGTTGAATTTTATCATTAGCAGCAAATACTGTCAGTCTACCTCGAACTGTCAGGCTCATTTATTCATTTTTGAGAAACTGCCTGCCAGATACTCAAGTCAGCATAATTTGCCTGTCAATTTTTCTTCCAAGTCAAAATGCTGTTCCATGAAAAAAGTGGTGAGTTTAGCTCACAACTCAAACAATGGCACAGACGCTTTTCCCAGAGACAGCCATGATGCTTCTGTCTACAGCGGAAGTGTTTTATGATACTTCCCTCTTGGCCACATGGAATATTAAAAAGATGTATATTCAAGGTTCCATATATAATGAATTGGATACATTTTATTGTTTCATCAATAAAATAATGTTATTGTTTTCTTGAGTGATGTTGGCAATGTTTTGCTGTGAGGGCATGGCAGCAAAGAATATGGCTATTTCTAGGACAGTCTGGCGCTCTGATGGGTATGGGGGCAGCCCTGGTCACACCCTCCTTGTTTGGCCCCATCTATAAAACATCAACCTGGCGAAAAAGGCAAAGGACACCTTAGGATCGTTATAAAAGGAGTTCAGAAAAGGGACCGAAAGTGTTCCCTCATCTGCTCTGGAGTGTGTATTGTGTACTAGGCACTGGCCCAAACATTCTACTCATTTTTTTTTAATTGTAGTAAAATATACATAAAATAAAATTTGTGTTTCCACTGTTTGTCAGTGTCCAGTTCGGTGGCATGAAGTCCATTCACAGTGTTGTGCAACCATCAACACCATCCATCTCCAGAACTTTCTTCATCTTACCAAACTGAAAGCCAGTACCCATTAAACAATGACACCCCATTCTCTCATCCCCCCAGGCCCTGCCAACCACCATTCTCTGTTCTGTCTTTATGAATTTGACTACTTTCATTACCTCATATTAGTGGAGTCATACAGACTTATTCACCTAGCATGATGGCTTCAAGGCTCATCTGTGTTGTAGCATGGATCAGATTGTCTTCCCTTTTGAGGGCTGAATAATATCCACTGTATGTATCTTCTCCATTCATCCATTGCTTCCACCTTTTGGATGCTGGGCATAATGCTATGAACATAGGAATAAAATATCCTTCAACCAGCCAACACCACAGGAAAGGTGATATTAGCTGTGGCTTCCTGTAATGATTCAATTCAATGAAACTTTGCTGAGCACCCAGACCACACCAGACCTGAAGCTGGCACAGGAACATGCAGAATGGAACCAGGCCCCATCTTC
>RCUC01095710.1:0-21887 GCA_003697995.1 Taxidea taxus jeffersonii | reverse complement strand
CTATTTCTGGGCTCTCTATTCTGTTCCATTGATCTATGTGTCTGTTTTTGTGCCAGTACCATACTGTCTTAATGATGACAGCTTTGTAGTAGAGCTTGAAGTCGGGAATTGTGATGCCACCAACTTTGGTTTTCTTTTTCAATATTCCTTTGGCTATTCGAGGTCTTTTCTGGTTCCATATAAATTTTAGGATTATTTGTTCCATTTCTTTGAAAAAATTGGATGGAATTTTGATAGGCATTGCATTAAATGTGTAGATAGCTTTAGGTAGCATAGACATTTTCACAATATTTATTCTTCCAATCCATGAGCATGGAACATTTTTCCATTTCTTTGTGTCTTCCTCAATTTCTTTCATGAGTACTTTATAGTTCTCTGAGTATAGATTCTTTGCCTCTTTGGTTAGGTTTATTCCTAGGTATCTTATGGTTTTGGGTGTAATTGTAAATGGGATTGACTCCTTAATTTCTCTCTCTTCTGTCTTGTTGTTGGTGTAAAGAAATGCAACTGATTTCTGTGCATTGATTTTATATCCTGACACTTTACTGAATTCCTGTACAAGCTCTAGCAGTTTTGGAGTGGAGCCTTTTGGGTTTTCCACATATAGTATCATATCATCTGCAAAGAGCGATAGTTTGACTTCTTCTTTGCCGATTTGGATGCCTTTAATTTCTTTTTGTTGTCTGATTGCTGACGCTAGGACTTCTAGTACTATGTTGAATAGCAGTGGTGATAGTGGACATCCCTGCCGTGTTCCTGACCTTAACGGAAAAGCTCTCAGTTTTTCTCCATTGAGGATGACATTTCTTTTAACATTGGAAGCAGGTCGTTGAGGAAACAACAGACTTGTATGCTGGAGGAAACCACAGACACCTCTCAAGGGAGTTGCTTGGGGTCCCTATGGGTGTGCTGGTGCTTTCTTACTTTGCAAGTCGCCCATGCAGACTACAAAGGCTGTCAACAGTTCTGAAAATCGTAGAAAGGGCTTTTGCCAAATACATTTTGCCTGGAAAGAAATGCTTCATTCTCTGCCCAGAGGGACCTCCTGCAAAGCTGATTTTGTGAACCTAAGTAATAAAGAAAACTCTCCATTGTCATTGTCATTCAATGCTTCTTATACAGACAGGCACTCTGCAAGATGTTCTATCAACATTCATAAAAGTCATCAATTTTATCAGAAGCAGGTCTCGCAATCACTGCATTTGTAAAAGTTTACCAGGAAATGGGAAACTGTATATGAAAGGTTTAAACATCTCACTGGCTTTCAGAGGACAAGTCCTAAAGCATTTGTTCAAACTAAACACGGAAGTCTTACTCTTTCTAAATGAGAAAGCAACCCCACTTCCGGAAATCCTTTGAAGGAAAAGATTTTATCCTTGGGTTGTCTTACTTGGCAGCTATTTTTAACCATATGAGGGAGATGTCTTCCTATCCAACGTCCCAAAATGACCATTTGTGATGTTCCTAGAAAATTTACAAGTTTTCTTGGTTGAGCTGCCCAGTACAGAAGAAGAAAACAGAGCCAGCAATATCCTTGCAAATGATCAAAAGCTGGGGAAGAGTTTTACCAGGACAGAATATAGACGCAAGATGCTCTAGCAATTTCCTTGCAGAGAGCCATTTGCCAACTCCCAGAAATACTTCATAACTCTTTCCAAAGTCTTTAAGGTTCAATCCAAATCAAGCCATAAAGCCGTAATTCTTTCCTCTCTGAGATAATGTGTTTATGAGTTGTGACCCAGCTAAGGATGAACTCACTGTTCTTAGGACAAAAATACTTTTTACAAGTAGAATTTAACAAAAGGAGCCTTGAAGAATTCTAGTTTCTTCAAGAAAACCATGTCTTCACCTAGCAAAGCAAGCCCTGGTTGCTTAGATAAATATCTATGCAAATCAAGATTTTCAGGACTTACACCAGAAAAAAAGAAAGCTGATACAAACATTTTCATACAATTTTTTTTGAGATTTTATTTATTTGACAGAGAGAGAACACAAGTAGGCAGAGAGGCAGGCAGAGAGAGAGAGAGGAGGAAGCAGGCTCCCCACTGAGCAGGACCCTGGGATCATGACCTGAGCCAAAGGCAGAGGTTTTAACCCACTGAGCCACCCAGGCACCCCTTTTCATACAATTTTCTTGTGTGTGTGTGGACCTATTATGTTTTAATTTCTCCTAAGTAGATACTTGGGTGTGGAATTGGAGTCACAGGGCAGGTATATGTTTGACTTTACAGTACTGTAAACTGTTGGTGTAGTGGGATGTTGAACTTTATAACAAACAGCCACTTTCCAAAACGGATGTACCATTTTATAGTCCACCGGCAGTAAATGAGAGGTCTATCTCTCTAGCCTTGACAACAATTGCAACTGGCAGCCATTTTAATTTTAGCCATGCTGGTGGGTATGTAGTGGTATCTGCTTGTGGTCTTGATTTGTATTTCTCTAGTGACTAATGACATTGAGCACTTTTTAAAAAAGATTTTATTTATTTATCTGATAGATCACAAGTAGACAGGCAGAGAGAGAGGGGAAGCAGGCCCCCCACTGAGCAGAGAGCCCAATGCCAGGCTCTATCCAGGACCCTGAGATCATGACCTGATCCTAAGGCAGAGGCTTAATCCACTGAGCCACCCAGGGACCCTGACTTTGAGCACTTTTTCACATGTTTTTCTTCCAAATCCACATGTCTTCTTTTATAAAGTGTCTGTTTAAAACTAGTCCTTTGGGGGCACCTGGGTGGCTCAGTGGGTTAAAGCCTCTGATCATGATCTCAAGGTCCTGGGATCAAGCCCCACATTGGGCTCTCTGCTCAGCGGGGAGCCTGCTTCCTCCTTTCTCTCTCTCTGCCTGCCTCTCTGCCTACTTGTGATCTCTGTCTGCCAAATAAATAAATAAAATCTTAAAAAAAATAAATAAAACTAGTCCTTTTATTGGGTTGTCTTTTTCTTATGGATTTGATATCTTTTATATTTTATGGGTGCAAATCCTTTATCAGAAATACATTGGTGAATATTTTCTCCCAACTTGTGGTTTGTTTTTTCATTATTTTATGGTGTGTTCTGATGAGCAGACATTTAAATTTTGATGAAGTCCAATTTAGCATTTTTTCCCAATTATAGTTAATGCCTTTGGTATCCTAAGAAATCTTTCCCTACCCTTAAATCATAAAGATAGTCTCCTTTGTTTTCTTCTAAAACCTTTATAGTTTAACATTTTGTATTTAGGTCTGTGATCCATCTTGAATCAATTTTTGTATATAGTGTGAAGTAAAAGTTGAGGTTCATTTTTTTTTAAGACTTTATTTATTTGACAGAGAGAGAGAGAGACAGCGAGAGAGGGAACACAAGCCGGGGAAATGGGAGAGGGAGAAGCAGGCTTCCCGGAGAGCAGGGAGCCCAACATGGGGCTCGATCCCAGAACCCCAGGATCATGACCTGAGCTGAAGGCAGATGCTTAACAAATGAGCCACCCAGGCACCCCTCACTTTTTCTTTTTTTTTTTTTTTCAAGAGAAAGAGAGAGAGAGCATGTGCTTGAGGGGAGGAGGGGGTAGAGGGAGAGAAAGAGACTCTGAAGCAAGCTCCATGCTCAGCTCAGAGTCCTCCAAGTGGCTGGATCTCATGAGATCATGACCTGAGCTGAAACCAAGAGCCCATCGCTTCTCTTCACCAACTGAGCCACCCAGGTGCCCTAAGGTTCATGTTTTAAAATATGAATACCTAGTTTTCTAAATACTATTTCTTGGGGTGCCTGGATTGCTCAGTCATTAAGCATCTGCCTTCAGCTCAGGTCATGATCCTGGGGTTCTGGGATCAAGCCCGGAGTCGGGCTCCCTGTTCAGTGGGAAGTCTGTTTCTCCCTCTCCCACTTTGTGTTCCTTCTCTGGCTGTTGCTCTGTCAAATAAATAAATAAATAAAATCTTTAAAAATAAATTAAAAATAAACACTATTTGTTGAGAAGACTGCCCTTTCCCCATAGAATGCCCAAGTACCATTATAAAACAATCAATTAACTGTGTCTATGAGGAATTACTTCTGGAATGCTTCCTCTGTTTCATTGATCCCATATTTATTGTTACAACAGAGCCCACAGCCTTGATTACTCTTATAATCAATCTTGAAATAATTTAGTGTAAGTCCCCCAATTTTGTTTCTTTATTTTTCGAGATTGTTTCGGCTAGTCTACTCCTTTGCATTTCCATACAAGTTTTTAATCATCTTGTCAATTTCTACTAAAAAGTTTGCTGAGATTATGATGACTGGGTTGAGTCTATAAATTTGGAGAGGACGGCATCTTAACAGTATTACGTCTTCTCACCCACAAACTGGATTGTCTCTCCGGTTTAGTTACTTCATTTCTACTCAGAGTGTCTTCCTCATCTTTTGCTGAATTTATTTTGGCGGTGAGGAAGATGGGATAGAGGAAGTTCCAGAGGGAGGGCGGTCGTTGGGGGCAGGGAGGGAGGGAGCCGTGAGTAGTGACCGCTAGGGCGGCGCCAGAGAGCGGGGTTGCCTGGAGATGGACCAGTGAGCCAGAAGAGGACTGTATGTCCTCTTCCCCTCCCCTATCCCCAACCCAGAGCAGCACCTCGGGCTCCCGCAGCCAAAATCAGTAAAAGGCCGCCCAACACCAACCACAACGGGGCACATGAGCCCTCAGGGGAAAAAAAAAACAGCAAGAAGCAATTGAACATATGGATATAGCACAAAATGCAATAGACAGACTTATTGGACAACGCAGTGGGACTTTGAAAGGAGAACAGAAATATAACAAACTCTACCAACCATTTTCTCCAACAAGGTTGGAAGTGATGGCCTGGATCGCACATTTTGGGGGTAACAACATTTGGTGGCCATCTGCCCTGCTCAGGGAGGATCATGGCCGGGCGCTGCATCATTTGCCAAGAGTTGAATGGACAGAATTTGAAGATACTAAATCCAGGATTTTGGTAAAAACCCTGACTTCGAAAACCAGGTTCCTTCTAAAGGACGTCATGAGTGTTGCTCCACCCTCAAAGCCCACTGAAGTCAAGTGGAAATCTGGAGAGGATTTGACAAAACTTTCGAGTCTGGCGCAGAACAAAGCCGGCAGGAGGGGACTGCGTGGGGAGCCCGAGAGCCGCTTCCCCTGGCGTGGGGGCTGCCCAGGCGCAGGCGCAGGTGAGGGGGGACAGGTCGTCCGAGAGGACACCTGGCCGAACCATGACAGTGGTCCATGGCTCGCGACGTGGACGATGAAGAAGAGAAAGGAAAAGAAGGTGATGATGATGAAAAGGGATGGGAAGATATTGCTGAAGAAGGGGATGAGGATGAAGGTGAAGAAGATGAAGATGATGTGGAGGAGGAGGGAGGAGAGGAGGTTGAAGGAGAAGCAGAATAATGGAACACAGGGATTCCAGCCTTCCTTTTTAAATTTTCCCCAGTCCCTGGGAGTAAGTTGCCATCTTTCTTACCACCCCCACCCCCGCTTGTGTTCTGTCGCCCTGGTTTTTTGTTTTGTTTTGTTTAGATTATTTATTTATTTGACAGAAAGAGAGAGATCACAAGTAGGCAGAGAGGCAGGCAGAGGGAGCGATGGAAGCAGGCTCCCTGCTGAGCAGAGAGCCGGATGTGGGACTCGATCCCACGACCCTGAGATCATGACCTGAGCCTAAGGCAGAGGCTTAACCCACTGAGCCACGGAGGCACCTCTGTTGCCCTGTTTTTTGAGGTCTCTTTTCAGTCTTTTACACCAGGAAAGATTCTCAACTATCTTGGGAAGAAAAAACCCAACACATTGGGGAAAAAATCTCTACTCCTTTCTATTCCAAATTCATTTTCATCCCTTCCTGTCTCAACAAAAACGTATGGAATGAACACCACCATTGTCTGTGGGGGGCAGAGAGGACAAAACAAAACCACCTTCTGCTCCCTGAGTTCGCCAGAAGCTGGAGGGTGCTAGGCCCCTGTGTAGCAGTGCAGAGAATTCTAGTGTTTTCCCTCCTATCTCTGTATATGGGCTGAGAAATTACACTGTGTCTCCATGTGAATATGGACAGGTGATATTTACCAACATGTATCTACCCACTTTCTCCTGTTTAAAAAAATTTTTTTAACTTTAAAAAGATGGGGCTATGAAAAGTCAGCAATGGGTGGGTTTGAGATGTTTGGGTGAGTTAAACAGGCATTTTGACATTTGGCGTCTCCTTTGGCATGTTTAATTGTAATGTTTAATGGATGTCTTTGCAGTCTAAAACAACAGTTTTATTTTAATTTTTATTTTAAAAATATTTTTATTTTTATATATTTATATAAATTATGTAATATAATTATGTTATATAATATATAAATTATATAAATAATTTTAAATGCTTTTATTTTAGGGACACCTGAGTGGCTCAGTTGGTTAAGCGGCTGCCTTCGGCTCAGGTCATGATCCCAGCGTCCTGGGATCGAGTCCCGCATCGGGCTCCTTGCTCAGCGGGGAGCCTGCTTCTCCCTCTGCCTCTGCCTGCCACTCTGTCTGCCTGTGCTCACTCTCTCTGACAAAGAAATAAATAAATAAAATTTTAAAAAAATATTTTTATTTTATTACTTATTTATTTATTTGACAGAAAGAGACAACAGTGAAAGAGGGAACAGAAGCAGGAGGAGCAGGAGAGGGAGAAGCAGGCTTCCTGCCGAGCAGGGAGCCTGATGCAGGGCCCCATCCAAGGATCCTGGGATCATGACCTGAGCCAAAGGTAGACACTTAACAACTGAGCCACCCAGGCGTCCCTAAAATGACACTTATAAAATGAAATTTTCTCCGGACAGTAACTTGAGCCCTGCCACTTGGTAAGAGAAACAGCAGAACCTGTAGGATTTTACTTGGAACTGACATTCTCTATTATGGTGTCATTCCTGTTTACTTAAAACTTTTCTTTTTGTTTCACTGGAAAGAGGATGACCGGTTGTGTTTTTTTTAAAGATATTTTTTATTTTATTTATTTGACAGGGAGAGACACAGTGAGAGAGGGAACACAAGCAGGGGGAGTGGAGAGGGAGAAACAGGCTTCCCACTGAGCAGGGAGCCTGATGCGGGGCTAGATCCCAGACCCTGAGATCATGACCTGAGCTGAAGGCAGATGCTTAATGACTGAGCCACTCAGGCGCCCCGAGGTTGATCAATTTTAAAAGTTAAAATTATTCAAGTGTCTCAGGGTGCCTAGGTGGTTCCATCAGTTAAATATCCAACTCTTGATCTCAGATCAGGTCTTGATGTCAGGATTGTGAGTTCAAGCCCCGCATTGGGCTCCACATTGGGTGTGGAGTCTATGTAAAAAAAATAATATTGTACAAATGTCTTTGTTACAATAAAAGAAAATGTGTCTGTATACACACACAAAATTTTTTCTAAGTATTTTTTCTTAATGCAGTTATGTTAATTTAAAATTTTTATTTTCCAATTGCTTGCTGCTTTGTATATAAATAGAACTGATTTTCATACCGATCTTACATCCTTGTAACCTTTATAATCCTGCTTATTAGCTCTAGTAGTTATTTTGGTAGATTCCTTAGGATTTTGCTACATAGACAAATCATATCATGTGTGAATCAAGAGTTTTAACTCTTCCTTCCCCAACTTTATGCTTTTTAATTTCTTTTCCTTGGCTTATTGCACTGGACTTTCAATATGGCGTTAAGGGGAAATAGTGAGAGCAGACATCCTTGTCGTGTTCCTTGTCTTAGGGGAGAAACGTTCAACATTTCACTATGAAGTATGGTGCTAGCTGTGGGTTTTTCATAGGCATTCTTCATCAATTTAAGTTTCTTGAGTTTTGTTTATTATGAATATTGATTGCTGAATGTTGACAGATGCTTTTTCTACTTTTATTCCGACATTCGTATTTTCTCCTTTATTCCATAATGTGGTGAATTACACCAATTTTCAAATATTAAGCAAATTTGAATTGTGGATACACCCCACTTAGTCATGAGGAATTGTCATTTTTATATATTGACAGATTTAGCTTGCTAGTATTTTAAAAGAATTTTTGTTTATGTTAATGAGGGACATTAGCCTTTTTTTCCCTTGTAATTTCCTTGTCATATTTTGGTATCCGTGCTCATAAAACAGACTGGAAAGTGTTCCCTCCTCTATTTTCTGAAATAGTTTGTATAAGATTGGTGTTTTTTCTTCCTTAAACACTTGATAGAATTGGCTTATAATGCTGTCTGGGCCCAGAGTTTTCTTTGTGGGAGTGTCTTAAATGATAAGTTCAGTGTCTTCATAGATGGAGACCTCACTATTCAAGATTTTCCATTTCTTCTTTTTTTTAAAGATTTTTTAATTTTATTTATTTGACAGAGAGAGACAGCAAGAGAGGGAACACAAGCAGGGGGAGTGGGAAAAGGAGAAGCAGGCTTCCCGCTGAGCAGGGAGCCCAATGCAGGGGTGGATCCCAGGACCCCAGGATCATGACCTGAGCGGGAAGGCAGACGCTTAACGACTGAGCCACCCAGGCGCCCCTAGATTTTCCATTCCTTCTTGTGTCAGTGTTGCAGAGTTGTGTTTTCAAAGAGTTTGTTCCTTTTGGCTAAGTTGTTAAACTTATTGGAATAGAGCTGTTCATAATATTCCCTCATTATATTTAATATTTGTAAAATCTGTAGTGATATTTCCTCTTTCATTCCTGATATTGAGTATTTGTGTTTTCAGTTCTTTTTTCTTATCAGTCTTGCTACCTATTGTACTAATCCTTTTAGTCCTTCCAGTGAATTACTGTTTACCTTAATTATTCTGTTATCAATTTTCATTATTTTTATTATTTCCTCTTTCTGCATATTTTAAGCATAATCTCCTCTTCCTTTTTTATCTTAAGCTAAAAACGTGGATCATTAATTTTAAACCTCTTTTCCATTCTTTTCTTTTTTTTTTTAAGATTTTACTTATTTATTTTTCAGAGAGAGAGAGAGCACACACAAGCAGACAGAGGCAGAGAGAGAAGCAGGCCCCCTGCCGAGCAAGGATCCTGATGTGGGACTCAATCCCAGAACCCTGGGATCATGACCCAAGCTGAAGACAGCGGCTTAACTGTCTGAGCCACCCAGGCATCCCTCTTTTCCATTCTTTTATAAAGCATTTAAAATTATAAATCTCCATCTAAATACTGCTTTAGCTTCATCCCAAAATATTTTAATCATTCACTTTTAATAGTTGTACTAGTTGTTCCTACTTTTTTTTTAAAGATTTTATTTATTAATTTGTCAGAGAGAGAGAGTGCACAATCAGGGGAAATGGCAGGCAGAGGGTGAAGCAGGCCCCCCACTGAGCAAGGAACCCAATTCGGGACTCAATCCCAGGACCCTGGGATCACGGCCTGAGCTGAATGCAGACATGTAACCGACCGAGCCACCCAGGCGTCCCCGTGGTTTGAACTGCAAGTGTGTTAATGCATGCGCTCATCCCCATTTGTTTGAAAGTGACTTATTTCTCCTTCACTTTTGAAGACTACTTTGTAGATACAGAATTCTAGATTGGTATTTCTCACTTAGCACTTCAAAGATACTGTTCATGGTTGGGGCACCTGGGTAGCTCAGTCAGTTAAACTTGCAACTCTTGGTTTTGGCTCAGGTCATGATCTCATGAGTCAAGGGATCAAGCCCCTTGTTGGGCTCTGGGCTCCATGCTCAGCACGGAGTCTGCCTGAAGATTCTCTCCCTCTGCTCCTTCCCCCACTCACATTTTCTCTCTAAAATAAATGAATAAGTCTTTTTAAAAAATCATCCATTGTCTTATATTTTTCCTTATGAGAATTTAGTTATCATTCTTATAGCTGTTCCTTTGCAGGTAATAGATCTTTTTTGTTTGGCGATATTAAAATTTTTGTTTTTCAACAATTCAGTTATGATGTGAAGAGACGTGGCTTCCTTCTTGGCTCTGTGGGTTGTTTCTCATCAAATTTAGAAATTTTCAAGGATTATTTTCCAAAGAGATTTTTCAGCCCCATTCATTCTCTCCTCTCCCTCATGGTCTCAATTACATGTTAGGCAATTTGATATTGTCATTGGGGCTTTCTTCATTTTTTTCTTTGATACTTTTTCTCTTTGAGTTTCAGTTTGAATAATGTAGGGGGGGAGTGTCACCTGAGTGTCTTTGTTAGGTTTGATGATGAGTGGAGAGTTGTGGGAACACGTGATAGGACCAAGAAGAAGATATGAGCTAAGTTCATTAACCTTGGGAAGACAGTGAGGCCTGTTCTTCAAGTTCCTCTCGGTGTTCCTATCTTCAGAGATAAAGGTGCTCCTTTCCTCCAGCTATAGGAAGGGCACCTTGCACTTGGGGGCCTATGACCTGCTTCAGGGAAGGTCACAGAGTCTTTCTTACATCTGCTGTTTCTCAAATTCCTTTAGCTTGAAAGATTCAATATGTCAAGATGTTATGTTTTGGGGTAGCATGTCCTGAACTCTGTCAATATTTTCTATTGATCTGTTTTCTGGTTAACCGATCCTTTCTTCTGGGGCACCTGGGTGGCTCAGTTAACATATTTAACATATTTGTAATGATTAAAGCCCTTGCCTACAAATATCAACATGTGAGTTGTGTTTACTAATTGACCCTTTGTCTTGATTGTGGACTACATTTTCATACTTCATTGCATACTTAATTTTTTTTAGTAAACTCTATGCCCAGCATGGGACTCAAACTCATAACCCTGAGATGAAAATTCACATGCTTGGGACGCCTGGGTGGCTCAGTTGGCTAAGAGGCTGCCTTCGGCTCAGGTCATGATCCCAGCGTCCTGGGATCGAGTCCCACATCGGGCTCCTTGCTCGGCAGGGAGCCTGCTTCCTCCTCTCTCTCTGCCTGCCTGCCACTCTGTCTGCCTGTGCTCGCTCTTTCTAACAAATAAATAAATAAAATCTTTAAAAAGAAAATTCACATGCTTTACAGACAGAACCAGTCAGGCACCCCTAGTAATTTCTTTCTTACTGGATGTGACACGTTGCTCTGTAGAGTCTGAACTCCATTATCCTCCTCTGAACACTGTTTTGTTCTAGTGGGCAACTGAATTCCCAACAGAGCACCTTGATAATGTAGGAGCTTAGTTTCAAACTTTAGACTTTGTTAGGGTGGACCTATTTTGGTTTTGCATTTGGCTCTTAGTCCTAGGCTCAGTCCTTATGCCTGAGATGTGGCTGTTACTTCTACAGTATAGCCCTTCAAAGTTTCAAAGAAAAGCTTGAAGTGCTTATCAAAATCTTCTAACTGGGCGGAACTTGAACTCCCAACCGTCTCTCACTAGCACCAGGCAGCTGTTGGCATCTGCAGCCAGCTCTTTCCTCTTTCACCTTTCCGCTGTTTTCCCCTGGGCTCATGAGATACTTCCCCAAGCATACACGATTTAGGACTTGGCCAAGAATTTAAAGGCTATTGAGTGCACAGATTTTTTTTTTTTTAGCTTTCTTTTTTTTTTTTAATTTAAACATATAATGTAACCCTACCACCCTCTCCTGACACCCCTTCCCCCAGCAACCCTCAGTTTGTTTTATGACATTAAGACTCTTTTGGTTTGTCTCCCTCCTGATCCCATCTTGTTTCATTTTTTCTTTTCCTACCCCCTTAACCCCCACCCCCGTTGCATCTCCACTTCCTCATATCAGGGAGATCATATGATAGTTGTCTTTCTCCAATTGACTCATTTCGCTAAGCATAATACCCTCTAGTTCCATCCATGTCATCGCAAATGGTAAGATTTCATTTCTTTTGATGGCTGCATAGTATTCCATTGTATATATATACCACAGATTTTATGGCTCTGTGTCTCCTGCATTTTCAGGAAAATTTCCAGACTCAAACTGCAAACTGACTCCTCAGTGCAGTAAGACCCCCTTTCTGCTTAAACTCTGTCTGAGGAGTCATGCTAACTGGGGGAGACCTTCAGGGGGTAGGAAAACTACCCCAGGAAAGACAAAGTACTCCTGTCTTCTTTCAAGGATGACAGACATCTGTTCCAGTTTCTATCTGGTATTATTTGTCCAACATCTTTTTTTATTTGTTAAGATTTTATTTATTTATTTGACACAGAGAGAGAGAGATCACAAGTAGTCAGAGAGGCAGGCAGAAGGGGAGGGGGAAGCAGGCTCCCTGCTGAGCAGAGAGCCCAATGTGGGGCTCGATCCCAGAACCCTGAGATGATGACCTGAGCCGAAGGCAGAGGCTTAACTCACTGAGCCACCCAGGCGCCCCTGTCCAACATCTTTAAAAGTTGATTTATATTTTGTACAGAGTTTATAATTGTTATCAACAGGAAGGTCAGTGTGTTTTAAGCCACTCCATTACCAGAACCAAACTCCCTAACTTAACTGTATTTTTTTTAAGATTTTATTTATTCATTTGACAGACAGAGATCACAAGTGGGCAGAGAGAGAGGGGGAAGCAGGCTCCCCACTGAGCAGAGAGCCCAATGCGGGGCTTGATCCCAGGACCCTGAGATCATGACCTGAGCTGAAGGCAGAGGCTTAACCCACTGAGCCACCCAGGCGCCCCTTAACTGTATTTTTTTTTAAGATTTTATTTATTTTTTTAAAGATTTTATTTATTTATTTATTTGATATACAGAGATTACAAGTAGTCAGAGAGGCAGGCAGAGAGAGAGGAGGAAGCAGGCTCCCCGCCAAGCAGAGAGCCCGATGCGGGGCTTGATCCCAGGACCCGGAGACCATGACCTGAGCCGAAGACAGAGGCTTTGACCCACTGAGCCACCCAGGTGCCCCAAAGATTTTATTTATTTGACAGAGAGACAGCAAGAGAGGGAACGCAAGCAGGGGGAGTGGGAGAGAGAGAAGCAGACTCCCCCCCGGAGCTCGGGGCTTGATTCCAGGACCCTGGGATCATGACCTGAGCCAAAGGCAGCCTCTTAACAGACTGAGCCACCCAGGCACTCCACTTAACTGTATTTCAAATGCAAAGACATCTTATCTAATGCATTAGTGAACACACATAAAATTCTATCACAAAGGTTGTGTTTAAAAAATTTTAATGATTTTATCTCAATATAATTGGTTTCCCTTGAAATCCTTATTTTTTTCAAGATTTTTTAAAGTAATCTTTACACCCCACATGGGGTTCAAACTCACAACCCTGAGATTGAGAGTCACATGCTCCTGACTGAGCCAGTCAGGCGCCCCTGTACTCTTTTCTTTTAAATAAATAATCTTGAGATTATTCTGAGAGGTTCAAAGGCTTTACCAGAAACCCTATACACAAATGTGAAGAACTTTACAAATACAGGTTAAGAACAGGGTCATCTGGCCTCGGTTATCTCCTGCTATCACAGCTTTCCCTGCAGGTGGGTCAAGGAGTTTCTCCAGGCTTCCTTCGTTCATCACTGAGTCTCTACCGCATGTCTGGCACCGTCTTAGGCCCACGATACAGAACAATGAACAAAACCAAGTCCCTCTACTCAAAACTTGGCAAGGACATATGTGTTCTTTTCACGTTTCCATGTGGAGGGACCAGTAATAGAGGAACTCTCCAGGCCTTTGCCCTCAGTGGCTGGGTTACCTGACCTGAGGGGGACAGCCACTGACTCACAGCTATTAATTGCAGAGTCTGTTGAAAGGATCTAATCCCAGGACTCTTTGTTCTTTTCTTTCCCTCTCCACCTCAGCCCGGTATCACAAAGCCTCCACGCTACTGTGTCTGCCCATTTTCTGAGGGTGGAGAAGGGACTTTCAGGATGGAAGGAGTGATCATCTATCAGAGGCTGCAGGTAAGCAGGTGGACAGAAGCCACAACGCTGGGAACAAGGAGTGGGAGGCAGGAGTGTGGTCCTTCTCAAAGTTTAGCAATGAAAGGTAGTGGGAATAACTGGGTGGGGAGGTCAAGTCAGAGAAAGAGAGAGAGAGCAAGCAAGCACACATGCACAAGCAGGGGAATCGGTAGACAGAGGGAGAGGGAGAAGCAGGCTTCCTGCTAAGCAGAGAGCCCAACACGGGACTCCATCCAGGACCCTGAAGGCAGACACTTAGCCACCCAGGCACCCCAGGGGACAATTTTTTTTTAAAATGATAAGTTTTGGGACTTTTTTAGACTGAGGGGAGACAGAGATTGAGATATGAGATCATTAGGGGCACCTGCGTGGCCCAGTCGTTAAGGGTCTGCCTTCTGCTCGGTCATGACCCCGGGGATCCTGGGATTGAGCCCCACATCGGGTTCCCCCTGCTCCGTGGAGAGCCTGCTTCTCTCTCTCCCTCTGCCTGCCACTCCCCCTGCTTGTGCTGTCAAATAAATGAATAAAAATCTTTACAGCAAACAAACAAAACCAAAGGAGATCATTAAGTGACCCAAGCACAGAAAAATGGGGTAACGCTGAGAAAGGGCACAAGACAAGGGTCCAACAAAATGGAGTTGTCTGTTGGTTCTATAGCATCTCAAGTGTGCTAAGTGGACTTTCTTGCAGATTCCCAGGCCCCAGCACTTAACCGGAGAGTAAGTTTGAAGTAAAAAACACATTGGCCTGAAACGAAGCCTCAGGGTTCCACATCCTTGTGGATGTGCTGCCACCTGCTGGAAGAATGACAAAAGCAGCGACAACCATTTGCTAAAGGGAACCTGCTTTTCTAAAATGGCTGCAAAATCTTCCCCCAACCCACCAAATCCAAAACCAGTCTTCAGGGAGGTTTAGGATTAAAACATTTATTTGAAGGATTCCAGTCCCTGTGATGAAAGCTCAAGGTTCCTCTTTGGCCTTTCAGGGCTACCAACAACCCTCCAATCTCCCTTCCATTCCACCCAAGTTAGACCACCTCTGGAACTACCAGCAGTAACACGGCTGGACTGTCACCCTTCCTTAATGGTGATGAACCAAGTAGCAGAAAGTGAGAACAAACCTTTATTTTCTGCCCACAGCAGGTTTATAGAGGGCCTGAGGTAAATGCCTGGTACACCCCAGGCACAGTGTCAGAACATTCTCTTTTATTAAAAGTATATTGGGGCGCCTGGTGGCTCAGTCATCAGCATCTGCCTTTGGCTCAGGTCATGATCCCAAGGGCCTGGGATCGAGCCCCCCATCAGTCTCCCTGCTTGGCAGGAAGCCTGCTTCTCCCTCTCCCACTGCTTGTGTTCCCTCCCTTGCTGTCAAACAATTAACATCGAAAAATTTTTTTAAAAAGTATACATAGGTGGTTCAGTTGATTAAACATCTGACTTCGGCTCAGGTCATGATCTTGGGCCCTGGGATCAAATCCCAGGACTGGCTCTCTGCTCAGCAGGGAGTGGGCTTCTTCCTCTCCCTCCGTACACTCTCTCAAATTAAGAAATATACATAGAAGAGCAACTTTTTTTAAAGATTTTTTGACAGATTACAAGTAGGTAGAGGCAGGCAGAGAGAGGAGGAAGCAGGCTCCCTGCTGAGCAGAGAGCCCAATGTGGGGCTTGATCCCAGGACCTTGGGATCATGACCTGAGCCGAAGGCAGAGGCTTTAACCCACTGAGACACCCAGGTGCCCCAGAAGAGCAACTCTTAATGGTGGAGTAACGCCTGGGACAGTCAAATCCTATTTCACAGCATGAGTACTTAGGCATGGGCTGTGCTGGGCCTGGGCCAACAGCAACCCTGATTCATGTTCCTAATGGCCAAATACTGTTTTCGGGTTTAGAGTAGACAACAAGGATAAGCACCTCCGTAAGAAAACGCTATAGGGCCATGAAGGCCCTAGACACCCTTTGCTGGGTCTCAAGAGAGCCTACCACCACCCTCACGGGCTTTCCTTCAAGTCCAGTGCTGGGGCACTCACCTGCCACTGATACGAATTTTGAACATCATTCACCTTCGCTGTAGTTTAAGAGTTAACAGACTTACACCCACAGTATTCTTGACGTGCTCCAACTCAAACTTTTGATTCTAGATTAACAGAATGCCAACGTTTTTTTAGGTTTGACTGGTCAGAACGTGCTCCTGCTGGGTGGTTTTCTTCACAGCAGCACCAAACTGCCACTGGCAAGCTCACCCTTCCAAGGCCATGTCCTCTCCATCCACAGTACACGCAATAGGTCTGGTTCAGGTCACATGATATGTGAACCTTAGGTTTCCTCACCCCATAATGCAACTCAAGCAGGACATAACTAAACTGTCCATTGATTTCTTTAGGCTTCCCTCTAAGCCTAAAAAATTCTCCAGTGTGTATGTGTATATATATATAATTTTTTTAAGTATTTATTTTCAACAATAGAATACTATGGCAGCCATCAAAAGAAACGATCTTGCCATTTGCAACGTGGATAGAACTAGAGGGTATTATGCTGAGTGAAATAAGAATGACAATTATGATCTCCCTGATACGAGGAATTTGAGAGGCAGGGTGGGGGAGGGTAGGGAAGAAAAAAATGAAACAAGATGGGATCAGAAGGGAGACAAACCATGAAACTCTTAAGCTCACAAAACAAACTGAGGGTTGCTGGCGGGATGGGGTATGGGGACGGTTGTTGGGTTACCGATATTGGGGAGAGTATGTGGTATTTTAAGTGCTGTGAAATGTGTAAGCCTGACAATTCACACATGTATCCCTGGGGTAAATAATACATTATAGGTTAATAAAAATAATTTTAAAAAGATTTTAAAGTAATTTCTATACCTAATGTGGGGCTCAAACTCACAACCCTGAAACCAAGAGCTGAATGCTCCACTAGCCAGGTGCCCCTTCTACATGACGTCTGATCAAAACAGGTGTTGGAGTCCATGGGTGTTTGGATTTGGATGGCCAGGTTAAAAGATCTCTGCTCTGTAGCATCTGGGGCATTAAGTAATCCTGTTAATCCCTTGGCACAAACCTCTCAGATGTCCCTTAACTTTTATTAGAGGTAGAGGGGACAAGGAGTACTAAATTAGACAGTACTGAACATAGGCTAATACCAAAGCCCTTTCTCATCAATTTAACCTGAGGTTGTTGGAGGACTTAGATAAAAATACAAGGTCCACCCACTGGATTGGTAGTTTCCTCCCCAGGCTCACTCAGTCCCAAAGCCCCCAGTGGTCCAGTCATCTGGCAAATTCTATTGAATCACTGCCAATTCCAGAGTCCATGCTTTCTGCGGCATGCCTCAGGAGGCCTGACCAATGTGCTCCTGGCCCCTCTCCAGAAGTTCTTCAGGATACTGATATCCTCAGGCCTCCTACAAGCAGGATAAGGCACAGCAGAATTCCAACAGGCCTTTCATTTCACCTTACCAGCCATTTCACCAAAACTTGTAGCCAGGATACTTGAAACCAATTTATCAAGCACTTCCAGGAGGGGTGGCAGGGTGGACCTGGAGTGGCAGAGCTGGCTTTGCCATGCTCTACCTTCATTAGAGTCCAGGAGAAACACTCTAGGAAGTACAAGTCTGGCACCAGAGTTTAGGACTTTTAATTTGTCCCAAAATTGCTGAAGCAAAAACCATGATAAAACATTCTGCTTTCCTTTACACCCCCCAACGCAAGAAACAAAACCAAAACTATTTGTAGGAAAAAAATGGTTTTGTACATGGGAAGAAACAATATAAATTCAAAACTTACAGATAAGGATTAGCTCTATCACTCATCTCTTTAAAAAGTTTATATGAATATCCAGTCAAAACCAACAGGGTATCTCCCTTGAAATGTTATCTATACGAATTTCCAAGTAGACCACAGGACTGTACTGTCTTGGAATGTCCTCAGAAGGCTCTGTCATTGATCAGGTAACAGAGTAAAAACCCCAGAGTCCTTTTCTTTCAAACAGAAGAGGGAAAAACAGAGGGATGGAAGAAACTATTCAAACTTCGTCTTCTTTCCTTGTGGCTTGTGGTCTCCCCCTCCTCCTCTGCCTCCTCGGAAGCCTCCTCGCCCTATAGGAAGGTAAGACATCATTAAAGAGTAAGTGCCAAGCTACCAGAAACCCTCCCCTCCCCAGAGTGACCAGTGAGAACCTGGAGATTGAGACAAGGGACCCTGGGCTCTGGGCACATTCTTCAGTGCATGTGCCACAGTGCCCAGCATATACAAAAGGAAGCCCCTCAGGTCCTTACCTCCAAAGCCTCCCCGGCCTCTACCACCAAATCCACCTCGGCCTCCTCTGCCACCACCTCGGCCTCCAAAGCCACCTCGGCCTCCACCGCGGCCTCCAAAGCCACCTTCACCCTTAGGCTTGGCCCAGTCCAAAGTAACTTTGTTTCCATCAATTTCACCATCTTCCATGGCCTCCTTGGCAGCTTTGGCATCTTCCTCACTGTTGAAGTCTACAAAACCAAACCTAAAAGGCCAAATGAAATTGCCCATTATAGAAGACATACTGAAAAAGTGCCCAGATTAACCTCACACGCAGGACACTGATCCCATAGGAAATAGATGTGATCAATGGAGAAAGACCCCAGTAATAGGAGCTACCCCGGAAGGTTGAAACTGGTTTTACCGACTGTTTGAACCTTAGAAATGTCTCACAAAACAGCAAAATATACCTCTGAGAAGACAGAAGGTAAAATAGTGCTAACTGTGAATTGTCTCTTCTTCTCGTGCGAATCCATAAACTGCCACCAATCGACAGAAAGGAGCTCAATGAGAAGATCTGCCAGATGGGAGGTCTCCACTTAGCAGATGCTGAACGTTCCCTGCTCAGCTTACCCTTTGGAGGACCCAGTCTCCCGGTCAGTGACTATCCTTGCCCGAACAGAGCCATCAAACGACTCCTTTAATGTTTCTTCTGTGGTATCCTCAGACAGACCTTTGACAAACAAAGTTTTGGACGGCTCTACGGAAGAAAAATTGTACATTTTATCTAAAGCCACAATTCATAATAACCAGATGCTGGCTTTCAATAATGTCCAGTATGAGACTACTGGCCAAGAACGCTCATCTTAGCAGATGCAAGCCCTACGCTTAAAGGCTATTTGAGAAAAAGCAGGTAAAAGCAACTTAGTACTCGTGCTGAATTAAAACAAAGGACACATCAAGCACCATCTTAAACTTACACCGATTACCAGAGCAGCTGAGATCCTGTCTCAGACCCTTTATGGAAAGCAGAAGCAATGCAAACCAGACAGAGTGCAATCCTTAAGCAAGAAGCTTTTTACAATGACCACACAGGACAGTAACCAGGGGCAGATGTGTTGCTTGGAGAAGACAGCTGGATCAGAACTTGACTATCTAGAGGAATTTTCTTGAGATTTCATCAATTATTTTCTCAGATAATCAGTCATCATATCCAGTATCCCTCACTCAGCAACAACAGATAAAAATGTTCATCTCTAAATTGGACCAAATAACCCCCCCCAAACAAAACACCCCAATACAGCTACACATTGAGAAGTGCTGACCCACAACACCACACCCTATTAAATATAACTCACGGCTTCTGGCATTGGGTGATCCTCTGGGTCCTTGCAACTCCAGTCTGATTGCTCTGCCCTCAATTTCCCTTTTGTTACAGGAATTTAAAGCTTCTTTAGCATCTTCAAATGAAGCAAATTCTATAAATGCATATCTGAGGACAAACAATCAATACTTAGAGCAAGTCACCAAGCACATGGCTCCTATGCTGTCATCTATCACCACCAAGCCTTTTACCTCAAGGAGATACTTAAATGATGCTCTTTATACAAATTTGTGGAGCGAAGATAATTCAGCTTCCAGTAATAACCAGGAAAAAAACGTAGTTTTACCCCCCTTTTTAGAGCTATGCAAGACATTCATAAAGCACATTAATTGATAACCTAAAGATACTAGTTATTTTACCCTTTAGATTTGCCATTTTGGTTCTGGGGCACTTTAATGAAAGTTGCCTTCTCAAATACTTCCTGAAGGGTTTCTTCTGTTGCATTGTAAGAAAGGTTGCTTAAAACCAGTGTTTTTGATTCACCTACAACAACAACAACAACAACAACAAATGAAGACTCTGAAGCAATGGTCACCAAGTTTAGTCACAGCTACAATGCCTTACTCAAGAACTTCCACACCTGGGAAGAGTTAACATACCAATGGTGACACAGGTGGGCTTCCACCTATTACACAGACTGAGCACTAGTCATGCACTGTTTCAGTCCTGTTACCTAAAGACATAAAAGCTACTTGTCTGCATCTTCCTAGATTCTAACTTATCAATGCACACTAAGCTAAAGTAAAAAGCATACACACGAAGGAAGCTAATCTATGTTCTAGTGCAAAATGACTTCGTATAGCCCTTACTCAAGACACTGAGTTACTATAAATAGAGGCATAACTTGTTTGATGTTTATCTACATCTGATTAGTTAACTTAAGTAAGTACAAGACTTCAACCCATCAATCCCAGAATCCTATAAATTCTTACCACTCCAAGTGCTATTCTTTCCACCTCTATAGTCTTGACTTTGACCCTTCTCTCCAGTGTAGTACAGGGAAATAGACCGCCCATCTATCTCCGTTCCCTGCTTTTCTTCCAAGGTTTTTTCTGCATCAGCTTCTGTCTTAAATTCAATATAAGCAATCCTACAACAATAGAGAGGAAATCATGAAGAACTTGTTTTTAAAAACTGCATTTTTTTTTAAGATTTTATTTATTTGACAGAGAGAGCAATCGCACAAACACAAGCAGGGGGAGTGAGAGAGAAGCAGGTTCCTGACACAGGGCTCGATCCCAGGACCTTAGGACCATCACCCAAGCTGACAGTAAATACCCAATGACTGAGCCACCCAGGTGTCCCTAAAAACCATATTTTTTAAAAAAAGGTTTTATTTGACAGACACAGTGAGAGAGTGAACACAAGCATGAGAGGGAGAAGCAGGCTTCCCGTGCAGCAGGGAGTCTGATCTCAGGACCCTCGGATCACCACCTGAGCCAAAGGCAGACGCTTAACAACTGAGCCACCCCTAAAAACTGTATTCTTTTTTTTGTTTGTTTTTTTAAGATTTTATTTATTTGACAGAAAGCTATCACAAGTAGGCAGAGAGAGAGGGGGAAGAAGGCTCCCTGCTGAACAGAGAGCCCGATGTGGGGCTCGATCCCATGACCCTGAGATCACGACTGGGCTGAAGGCAGAGGTTTTTAACCCACTGAGCCACCCAGGTGCCCCACAAAACCATATTCTTTTAATACAAATGTTTTAATCTCAGCAACAGAGCCTTGTTTAAAATGAGTACAATTAAAAGCATTGTTTCAAACTGAAATGTTCTCATTTTCTGCCATGTTCTACTTTTCAATGAAAACTTTCCTCCCATACTACAAAAGGCTACCAAGTACACCTAGAAAATTTATTCAAGGTAACCCCACATTGCTGCTTAACTACTATTACTAATAAAACTAAGCACACTGCACAGTAACTTTATACATGAGCTCACCTTTTAAAATCACAGTATGGATTAAGTGTGTTATCTCCACTGTACAGACAGGAAACAGAGGCACTGATTAAAGGTTAATTTGCCCAAAATCACACACCTTGGAAAGTGAGATCAAAATTATGGAACCACGGAAATGCAATTATTTTAATAAAACTTAACATTCCACAGACACAAAACATACCCTTTGCTCTTTCCATCTTTGCTGACTAATCTGATCTCCACAGCATCTTCAAATACTTCTTTTAATTCATCCTGAGTAACTTTGTAAGGCAGATTTTTAGCCAGAAGTGTTCTCGCATCTCGATCTAGATAAAAAAAGACAAAACTGGAAATGTATGGCCAGAAGACATTCCCTTAACCCACAAATATTAGCTAATGGAAAAGTTCTGTTCAACAAGTAACTTGAGATACAACATACAAGGCACTCTGCCAGTATGGAGATACAGCAGTGGCAAAAAAATGCTGTCATAATTCAAGCAAACTATATACTGAATACTTAGAGCACAGTTCAAACTAAAACAGGTGCTCAATATTTTCTGAATTAAAAAATTATGAACATTTTAAAACAATACAAATGAACAGAAAAAAGGTAAAAGATA
>RCUC01095694.1:0-13722 GCA_003697995.1 Taxidea taxus jeffersonii | reverse complement strand
AAAAAGGAATACAAAAAAAGGAATAAATGAAATACTGCCACATGGCCTTAAGTATGACAGAAGAAAGTGAGTCCAAGTAAAGGGGAAGAGCAGTTCTTTTATATGCAGTGGTCAGTCAGGGAAGGCCTTACTGATAAAGTGACTTTGAGCAGAGACCCAAGGGAAGAGATGGAGCGAGCCATGGGATACTAGGGGAAGAGTAGGGAAGAGCAGAAGGAGCAGCAAGTGTAGTCAGGATTGGTTAACACTTTCCCATAACTGTATTTCAAATGAATGAATTCTATTTATATTTGTAGAGTTTCCTTTCTTATAGGAATCATGTGTTCCATTTTATGCCATTGCTAAGGACATAAGGTTTACCTTTTTTTTTTAAGGGTTTATTTATTTATTTGAGGGAGAGAGAGAGAGAGAGCACGCGAGAGCGCACAAGTTGGGGGAGGGGCAAAGGGAGAGAGAGATGCAGAGTCTCCAGGACCCTGGGATCATGACCTGAGCTGAAGGCAGATGCTTAACCCACTGAGCCATGCAAGTACCCCATATGGTTTACTTTGAAGGAAAACCTATTTTCAAGTGGAAAAAGTGGAGTTGATTAAAATAAGTATACTTGGGCCCCTGGGTGACTCAATGGGTTAAGCCTCTGCCTTCGGCCCAGGTCATGATCTCAGGGTCCTGGGATCAAGTCCCACATCAGGCTCTCTGCTCAGCAGGGAGCCTGTTTCCCCGTCTCTCTCTCTCTCTCTGCCTGCCTCTCTGCCTACTTGTGATCTCTGTCTGTCAAATAAATAAATAAAATCTTTAAAAAAATAAAATAAAATAAGTATACTTAGTGGTAATGTGTAAGGTGGAACACAGATATAAAAATCATGGCGTACAAAAGTGAGATTCAGGAACCCTGGGGTGGATGGAAGTGAACGCTGTTTTGCAAGGGAAATAGGGGTGGGAGCATTGGGCTGTCTATTTCCGGGAAAGGCTTCTCAGCCCTTCTAGGCCAACACCACCCTGATGCACAGGAGATTATGGATAAAAGGCATTGGCCAGGTCTGCTGGCGACCTGAGTCCTGTGTTCCGGCAGGTCTGAGAGCTATGGGCAAGACTTGTGCAGAGAGCAAGCCAGGCACAGGCTTTCACACCCATATTGCTATCAATAGTCCCTTCAGGACAATCTAGGCTTTTATTGCATGCATCTGAAAACTCATTACCCTGTTCCAAAGCTGCTTCCACATTTTTAGATATTTGTTACAGCGGCACCCCACTCTGTGTACCCAAATCTGTCTTAGTCAGCTCGGGCTGCCGTAAGAAAATGCCGCTTACTGGGTGGCTTCAACAACAGGGATTTATTTTCTCCCAGTTCTGGAGGCTGGGAGTCCTAGATCAAGGTGTTAGCCAGTTCCATTCCTGGTGAGAGCTCTCTTCCTGGCTTGCAGATGGCCACCTTCTTGCTATGTCCTCACATGGCTTTTCCTTGGTGTGTGGGCAAGAAGGGATCTCTTCCTCTTCTAAGACCCCCAGTTCTGTTGGGTTAGGGCCACAACCTTCATTAACCTGAATTACCTCTGAAAGGCCCCATCTCCAAACACAGTCACATTTCGGGGGTTAGGGCTTTAGCATGCGAGTTTCGGGGAGGACATCATTCAGTTTATCGCCTAAAAATTTTCAGACACCACAGAGTCGTGGGGGGGGGGGTTGATCTGGGTGCCAGAAACCCAGAAAAGCCCCTTCTTTGTTCTCTCCTTCCCCTCACATCTTTCATTAGCCTAGTATCTATGGAGTACGTCGTAGGTACTTTCCTTGTTTGTATTGCTCCTCTTGGCTCAGGAAACTGCCTGGAATCTATTTCTCTCTTCTCTCTTTTTCTCTCTCTCTCTCTCACACACACACACACACATGCACACAGGCAAGGACATGGTGGGAGTAACTTGAGAATGGAGCTGATCTCACTGTAAAAGCTGAATTCTTGGGGGCTGGCCTCTGGTGAGCCCCCATTCACCACTCCTGGTCCTCTAAAGTCTTGTCCTCTGGAGCAGCATTCCCTCCCTGTGTCTGTCATGCGTTCATGCATTCACTAGATCTTTACGTCAGCTGAGTACTGGGGGATCCAAAAATACTAGAAGACGCAGCCTTAGGAGCTCACAGCCACACCAATTGCCATCAGCAGTGCTGCGGGAACAAGTGGGAGAGGAGCGGGTGCTGAGGTAACAGGGTTCTGGTTTCCTGGACAAAGAATTAGGTCCCAGAGTACAGGGACTGGGAGGGGACATCCAGTCCAGTAGTGTTAACACCAGGACTTGGGAGATAAGTTTTTAATTTGAAGTGCATTGTTGTGGAGGAAGAATTTTCCTCTGCCCTTCGAGAGCTTTCTGGCAGGTCTAAGACTTAAACTGACATGAGTCAGATTAACAGGAGAAAAACGGTTTAATTACCTGGGCTTGGAGACCCAATAATAAAATTGAGATCTAAAAAGATAACCAAGGCAGAGAGCTTTTATATGCTTCACACAAAGAAGCAAGTCTGTGGGGAGCTAACAGGACAAAGAAAACTTATGTTCAGTAGCTTCAGTTAGTAAGGACTTTTTAAAAAAAGATTTTATTTATTTATTTGACAGAGCTCACAAGTGGGCAGAGAGGAGGCAGAGAGAGAGGAGGAAGCAGGCTCCCTGCTGAGCAGAGCCCCAATGTGGGGCTCGATCCCAGGACCCTGGGATCATGACCTGAGCCGAAGGCAGAGGTTTTAACCCACTGAGCCACCCAGGCGCCCCTAGTAAGGAATTTTAAACAGAACTTGTGCTGGCATAGTGAATTAGTAAAAAGTAACCCAGGTTTGTTTATCTAGCCTTGACTCTGAATTCTTTAACTCTCATGATAAGGATGTCTCTCTACTTCTGGTACAGGAACGGTACCTTTCACGTGGGAGATTTATTTTCTATTGTTTGGAGATAAGGTGGGATGGGGTCAGACTATTCTTCTCACACTGACTATTTCTTAAGTAACTTTAACCAATATGCCAAAGTGGTACATTTTGGAGAGGTCTGTCCTAAGCCTCCATGGGGTCAAGGACTTCTGTTTATGAATTAAAACTATAAAATTTGGATCTAGTGCCAGGCAGAGTTCTTAGACTTGACACCCAAAGCATGATTCATAAATATTGATACATTGGACCTCATTAAAATGAAAGTTTTTCTCTGTGAAAGACCTTGTTAACAGAACGAAAAGACAAGTGACAGAAAGTATTTGCAAACCACGTGCCCAACAAAGGGCAAGTTTCTAGATACATAACTCTCAAAACTCAGTTTAAAAAAAAAATACACAGGGGTGCCTGGGTGGCTCAGTGGGTTAAAGCCTCTGCCTTTGGCTCCAGTCATGATCTCGGGGTTCTGGGATCAAGCCCCACATCAGGCTCTCTGCTCGGTGGGGATCTTGCTTCCCCCTCTCTCTCTCTGCCTACTTATGATCTCACTGTCAAATAAATAAATAAAATCTTAAAAAAAAATACGCAGTCCAATTAAGAAATGAGCAAAAAGCATGAAGACACATTTCACCTAAGAGAGTGGACAGCAATTATGCACATGAGCAGAAGTTCAATATTGTTAGTCATTAGGGACACCCAACCTAAAGCCCCGGGGAGAGAGAATGCTTACCTTTCAGAATAGCCAATATAAAGATAAAACAATAACAGCAAATGCTGGAGAAGGTGAGGAAGAAACCACATCCAGATACACTGCTGGTGGAAGCATAGCATGGTTCCACCACTCTGGGAAAACAGTTTGGCAGTTTCTTATAAGATTAAATATGCAGGGTGCCTGGGTGGCTCAGCAGGTTAAGCATCTGCCTTTGGCTCAGATCACAATCCCAGGGTCCTGTGTTCGAGCCCCATATCAGGCTGCCTGCTCAGCGGGGAGCCTGCTTCTCCCTCTCCAGCTCCCCCATCCTTGTGTTATCTTTGCTATCTTTCTCTGTCATAAATAAATAAAATCTTAAAAAAAAATTAAATATGCGGGGCGCCTGGGTGGCTCAGTGGGTTAGGCCTCTGCCTTCGGCTCGGGTCATGGTCCCAGGGTCCTGGGATCGAGCCCCGCGTCGGGCTCTCTGCTTGTGGGGGAGCCTGCTTCCTCCTCTGTCTCTCCCTCTGCCTGCCTCTCTGCCTACTTGTGATCTCTGTCTGTCAAATAAATAAATAAAATCTTTTAAAAAAATTAAATATGCAATAACCGTACAACTCAGCATTTGTACTCTTAGGCATTTATTCCAAATAAATGGAAACTAAAGTTCACACAAAACCCTGTACTATTTTTAGAACAGATTTCTTTGTAGTAGCCAAAGACTGTACAGGATTTCAATGACCTTTGAGATGTGAATGGTTAGGGATGCCTGGATGGCTCAGTCGGTTAAGTAGACGCTTAAGGCAGACGCCTTCGACTCAGGTCATGATCCCAGCATTCTGGAACCAAATCCTGTATCAGGGAGCCTACTTCTCCCTCTCCCTCTGCCTGTTGCTCCCCTGCTTGTGCGCTCTCTCTCTCTTTCTCTGATAAATAAATAAATAAAATCTTAAAAAAGAGAGAAAGATGTGAATGCTTAAATAAACTGGTATATCCACACCCTGGAATAATACTCTATGAGAAAAAGGAACATACTGTTGACACACACAGCAAGTTAAATGAATCTCGAGGGGATGATGCTGATTGAAAAAAGCCAGTCTTCAAAAGTTACGTACCATCAGCATTTATATAGCATTCTTGAAGTGTCAAACTATTAGAGATTAGTGGTGGCGGGAAGACAAGGATGTGGGTGGGTGTGGGTGTGACCATAAAAGAGCAGGGAGAGGGATCCTTGTGGTGGTGCAACTATCCTGCCTCTTGACTGTATCATGTCAATATCCTGTTTGTTGTGTTGTAGCTGAGTTTTACAATATGTTACTACTGAGGGACACTGGATGATGGGTACATGGGATCTGTCCATATTATTTCTTACAGCTAAACGTTAAACTATCTCAAAATGTGAAAGTTCATTTAAAAAAGTGATTCCGGGGTCTTCTTTGTGTAGGGCCTCGAAGCCACCTTGGAACTAGTCTTTTTTGTTCTGAGGAAGTTGTTTGCAGGACTCTCTTTGTTACAGAGAAGAAAGACTGTAGGCCCTTCTTGTACTACTGGAAGATTGGCTGCCCTCTCCTTTTATATACAGAGCCTGGTGGTAAAGCCTTCTCCTTTACAGAAGTAAAGGACATTCTGAAATATGGAAGGTCGTGGTACTCCCAACCCTACTGTCTGATGTAGCTTCTGAATGTAGCTGCTAGACCATGGTCCACTGGCAGCAAAGGACACCAAAGCTTCTTTGAGGTCTCAATAGGGGCCACAGGGACTGGACCCAGACAAGTCCGTGCAGCAATGCAATATGGGAACAATGGAGAGATCATTACAGAGGTACTGTAATGCAAAGAGGTCAACCCGGGAAGCAGGGTGCGGGCAACACAGGGTGTGAGCCTGCAGCAGGGGGCAAGTTCTGGTGGTCTGCACAGGACCGCCTTCAACAGTGATGCCAATCAGCACTTGTAATAATTTGAGTCAGAAACCTCTAGAGGAGAATAACAGATTTTCTGCTAATGAGACCAAGTGAGAGCTGGGAAGATAGATTTGAAAAATCAGAGAGATTGTTGGGGAATAAAATTCTCCTTTACCCTTCAAGGTTCTTTTGCTGATCTAAGAATTAAACTGACATGAGACAGATGAACAGGAAAACATTAAATTTAATTACATACATACTGGGGCTCCCTAAGGATCTGAGGCCCACAGGCAATCAGGCAATTGAGGCTTGTCTGCCATCCAGAGCTGTGGGGGTGGGGGTCTGGGTCTTGAAAAGGAAGGAAGGCAATTCACAGAAAATGAAAAAGAATAAATGTCTGGTAAACTAATGTTTCCTGTGGTGCCCAGAAATAGCTGGGCATGGAGAGGAACTGTAACAAACAGACTTTGCTAGGTTCTTCCCTATCTCACACCCCAGTTCATATACTGTTCATGTAGTTATCTACATGATAGCTCCCTTCCTGGAGCAGGTCCTCCATCTAAATTCTTCTAGGCAGTTAAGGGGAAGGTCGAAGTTTCCTCCCAACCCTTCTCTTTCTTAAAATTAATCAGCCTGGGACGCCTGGGTGGCTCAGTCAGTTAAGCATCTGCCTTTGCCTCCGGTCATGATCCCAGGAGTCCTGCATTGGGCTCCTTGTTCAGCGGGGAGCCTGCTTCTCCCTGTGCCTGCCTCTTCCCCTGCTGGGGCTCTCTCTCTCTCTCTCTCTCTGGCAAATAAATAAATAAAATCTTTTAAAAAAAGACAAAAACCAAAAACAGCCAAAGGGTACCTGGGTGGCTCAGTTAGTTAAGGGGCTGGCTCTTGATTTCAACTCAGGTTGTGATCTCAGGGTCATGAGATTGAGCTGCATTGGGCTCCATGTACCGCAGGGAGTCTCTTGGGGGATTCTTTCTCCCTCTCTCTGTCTCTGCCCCTCCCTCCATGCGCATGTACATTCTCTCTCTTAAATAAATAAATCTTTAAAAAAAAATACTGAGCCTGAAATATTCCAAATGCCAAAGAGACACATTCTATGGGAAATTTTGCTCCCCTACAAGATCAAAGAGATGTAATTATATCTGAGCCTCCACTCAGAACTGAATCCTATCTGTTTCAGGAGTCTGAAATATGAGGGATGGTATCCACTCACCATAGCCCTGAGCTCAGCAGCTCTGGAAACTTGCAGAGTCTCAAAGCAGAAGCCTCTCTTGGCTTCTTGACCATCTCTGGAGTGTTGCCTCTGCCTGCCATTTTCTCTCTCTCCTGCCATCCTGTTCAGAATTCCAGGTGGATTCTCTTCAGGAGCAGACTGGCACGGAATGGTGCTGGACCACAGTCTGCCATGCCTGCTGTCCCAGACATTAGTCATCTTAGGTCTGTACCTTTGGAACGGTTAGGGAAGCCCTTTGAGACACTGATAGCTGCATTCTAAACAGGCGAGGCATATTGGAGGTGTATTGACAGCCCCATCTGAATCAGGAGTGCATGGGGCTGTCATTCTCACAGGCATTTGAGGACTGGAGAACAGCCAGTGGGAAAGCCCCCTGGGGCCTGGACTGGGGAGGTTAGGAACAGGACCTTCCCTGCCACCTCCCAGGGAGCCTTCCTTGTGCTCTGCATTCTGCTTCCACATAGTTCCTCTGCTCCTCAGTGGCCTCACTTGGTATGTAACTTGGTCTTACCATGGACTGAGTGGGAGCACAAGCTAGGTGATCACCTGGTAGCCTTCCTTCTGCCATGGGAAGCTTGTGTCCACAGACAGATTCTCTTTCTCGGACCAGTCATCTGGATCCTGGACAGGTCCTGGCAGTCCCCTGTGTGTATTTTGAGGGAACCTCACAGAATTTTCCCACTTCCCTGTTTCAGAAATTCTGCAGAAGAAATTAGAGTTTCTTTTGTGTGAAGCCCTCTCCAGACAAGGCCTTGGTGCTGGGGAGGGGGATGGACAGACTCTAGTGCAGCCCTCTAAGAAGCTAATCCCTGAAAAGGGGAATACAAGGTAGTTTGTGAGAAGCCACACAAGAGAAATCTCCCTCTGGAACCATGGGTGTTGAAGGGAGAAGAGCTGACTAGTGTTTCAACTGATGAGCGCCATCTGAATGGTGGGCCATGTAAGAGCCGTGGGTCCAGTCCAGGGAGGTCAGGCTAAGTCAGGTTTCCCAAAGAAGTCAATGATGGGGTAGACTTGGATCTGCCTTCGGAGAAAGGGGAGTGCCAAAGAGGGAATGACCCCAAAGGTGTTTAACACCCAGCTTTAAAACTTTGAGTCTTCCCAGTGTTAAAGCAATTCTCAAAACTTTGGATTTAAAAACAAGATTTATTCAGATATAAAATGGACATTGGGCTAAAAGATTTCATTCAACTTTTTAATTCATGAGGGAAGAAATGAGAGGGTAAGGCTGAGGAAAAGAACATTTTAGAGGTCAGGGCAGACAAGGTAGAGAGGGGAGGATGGTGGGTATGGCTATAAAAAAAGCAAGATGAGGAATTTTGTGCTGATGGATTTGTTCTGCATCAATGTCAAAATCTTGGTGGTGATAGTGTGTTCTAGTTTTGCAAGATGTTACCATTGGGAGGAACTGGGGAAAGAGTATGTGGAATGTGTTATTTCTTACAATTGCATGTGAATCTACAGTTATCTCAAAATATGAAGTTGGATATATAGAGAGTTTAATTAAGTTTAGAATAAGATTGCTGCATTATATATGAAAATGGGTTAATGTCCCACAGGGCAATAAATGGTAACCACTGTGGTTATCTTTTCTCCCATATGAAAATCATATGCATCTCTACTAGATACAAATCTTCAGGTCAATGTGCAATTTCACAGAATATGAGCCCTTAATTAATAGTAATTAGCAAAGCCAAACAATGGTACATTCTTTTTAAAAATTAATCTTTAGGGGGTGCCTGGGTAGCTCAGTGGGTTAAGCCTCTGCCTTTGGCTTGGGTCGTGCTCTCGGAGTCCTGGGATCAAGCCCCGCATTGGGCTCTCTGCTCAGTGGGGAGACTGCTTCCCCCTCTATCACTCTGCCTGCCTCTCTGCCTACTTGTGATCTCTGTCTGTCAAATAAATAAATAAAATCTTTTAAAAAAATAAAAATTAATCTTTAGGAGTGCTTGGCTGGCTCAATCAGCACAGCATGCAACATTGATTTTGGGGGTTGTGGATTCAAGCCCCAGTTGGGTGCAGAGATTACTTAAAAATAGTATCTTTTTAAAAATAATAAATAATCTTTTTTTAAAAGATTTTATTTATTTGGGGTCCTTGGGTGGCTCAGTTGGTTGAGCATCTACCTTCAGTTCAGGTGATGGTCCCAGGGTCCTGGGATCGAGTGGACCCTCCATCAGGTTCCTCACTCAGTGGAGAATCCGTTTCTCCCTTTCCTCCCCACTTGTGCTCTCTCTCGCTATCTCTGTTGCTGTCTCTGTATCCCTCTCTCTCTCTCAAATAAATAAAGTATTTTTTAAAAAAATTTAATTAATTAATTTATTTGAGAGAGAGAGAGAGAGCATGAGCAGGGAGAGCAGTAGAGGGAGAAGGAGACTCCCTGCTGAGCAGGGATTTCCCCAACTTCATCCCAGGATACTGGGACCATGACCTGAGCTAAAGGCAGATGCTTAACCAACTGAGCCACCCAGGCAGCCCCAAAATAATTAATCTTTAAAAGAACATACAATTATAAGGGAAGAAAAACTTTTACTCTACCCTCTTCAGTTTAGTCACTGGGAGCCTGTGAATTTAACTTGCAAATGACAGATTGGGAAGGAAAAAGCATTTTTATTCATGTACAAATGTGGGATTTCATAGAAAAATGTGACTCAAAGAGGTGGTTAGAATTTGGGGCTTATATGCCATCCTAATAGGAGAAGGGATGAGGAGAAAGGGCCTTTATGAAGAAACAAATGACTTTTAGGAAAGATAAATGGACGCTCAGGAGAAAAGAGAGGAGATAAATGAGATCTATTTGTGACAATGCCTATTTAGGTGATTTCTTTTCCCTGATTGCAAACTTCTAGAGGAGAGGATTTATGACAGTTGATTTTTAGGGGGAGGCTCTGCTTTTAGGCATATAAGAGAAGCTCAGAAAACACACACAAGAAACTTATAATGACATATTCTAAATCCCTTCACAGTCATCTTCTTGGCTTTATATGGGTTCCAAATATGTATTTTAACACTGAGTACGCTTGGATTCCCTGCAATTCCAGCCTTCTAGGACTGCCCACCTCCCCTCACGTTGCCTAGTTATTATGGGCCCACCCCCGGCCCCCCGCATGTCCCACACTCTGCTCCCATCTCCAATCGTCACAGCCCCAGGCTTCTCACCCTATCTTCATCCACCAGTAACCCTCCTCAGTTGAAGTCTGATGGTACGGCTGGGTGCCAATATGCCCAGGAGAGAGAAACTGACATACTTTTCACTTATTCTCTCAAAAGAAAGGTAGTACCAATCCAGCAAAATTTCATGCATTGCTCAGCTTCCATTGAGACTGTCATTACACAGAAATCCTTCCCCCATTCCACTCCTTCCCTCTTTTTCTTCTTCCCCAGCTGGTTCAGGAGAGGGCACCGGGTTCTCCATCCTGCCCTGCATGGCTCTGGGCATCCTCCTCATTTCTTCCCAGGCTTGCCCACTCACAGCCAACTCTCCTAAGCATCTGTGCCAGCCACCAGCATGATGCCTTCTGGGGTAGAGCAGCAAAGACCCAGACTTGGGATCAAAGACAATCTATTAGGGAAATTAATCTATCAAGTAACCACTGCCTCTATTTTTATTAAAACAAACTCTGTTGGGAGTGGGGAAGCTGTCCCTGGACAGCTCTTCCAGAGAAGCATACTGTCTCCATCTTGTTTCTGAGATTCAAGTGTCTTCTTTTTGAGAAAAGGGGTAATTCCAGCAGAAGTTTTTTATCCTCAGCACCCTTGGTACCCAAAAGGTCTCAGCTGTACCATATCTGACCCTCCCGGACTATGGAAGGAGGAGAAGGCACAGTGGGAGGCCCAAGGGCTGGCCTCCTGCTGGCTGAGTCCTGAGCCACTCTGCACTCAGGAACTCAGAAGGCACAACCTTCTACCTAGATTTTGCTCAGGGCCTGGTAAACAGTAGGTGCTCATTAAAGAATGCAGGTGCTCCTTAAAGATTGTCTTCCCGGGACGCCTGGGTGGCTCAGTGGGTTAAGCCGCTGCCTTCGCTGCCTTCAGCTCGGGTCATCATCCCAGGATCCTGGGATCGAGTCCCACATCGGGCTCTCTGCTCGGCGGGGAGCCTGCTTCTCCCCTCCCCATTCTGTCTGCCTCTCTGTCTACTTGTGTGATCTCCGTCTGTCAAATAAATAAATAAAACCTTTAAAAAAAAAAAAAGATTGTCTTCCCACTCAGGTCTCTCAGCTTGCACCTTTTACATGGTCTCCCCCCCGCCACCAAATAAATGACCACTCTCTTCTGCAAGTTCTGTTGCTTATAAAATGTACAGGGTAATATATATTTCTTAATTAGGATGAGGATATAGGGGAGGAAAAAGTTTTGCTGAATATTTTGTAGAGTCCCTAGCTGGGTCTAAAAATTTGACTAACAAAGACAAATAAAAAATTATTTAATAGAAATTTCGTGACACAGGAGACTTCATAAGGAAATGAAGACCCAAAGAAACAGACCTGAGTATTTTCCTGCTAGGTTTGAGGAAGAGTGGGCAGTCATGTAAGAACCTAGTGGGTCAGAGAGAATGAGCTCAGTGTAGTAAACTGGGGGAAACTTAATGAGGCCTGTGTTAGGATTTTTCTTGGTATCTCTTTGTCTTCAGAGACAAGTATGTCCCTTTCCCCCAATATAAGGAAGCCACTCCTCATATGAGGGTTTTATGACCCATTTCAGGGGAGAAAGGTGCTATTTTTGCAAACTCTTTCAGCTTAAAATATCAAATATGTCAAGATGCTATATAGACCCCAAGTAATGGCTTTCATAGGTAGGAAGTTTACCAATTTGAACACTTCAAATATATTTAGGTTATTGTATGTCTATTATACCTCAACAAAGCTGTTGTTTTTTTTTTTTTTTAAGATTTTATATATTTATTTGACAAAGAGAGTAAGAGAGCACAAGAAGGGGAAACAGCAGAGGGAGAAGGAGACTCCCTGCTGAGTAGGGATCCCAATGTGGGTCTCTATCCCAGGACCCTGGGATTATAACCCAAGCCCAAGGCAAACACCTAACCACCTGAGCCATCCAGGTGCCCCAAAAAAGCTGTTTTTAAAAAATAAGTGCCTGAACATTTGTCTGCATTCATTAGCCACCTTTCAGAGAACTAACAGCCTGGACTCTGTCCATTTAAATACTGTCCTATACCCCATCCCATTGTAGTTTTCCTGCTTTTCTCTATTAAACTTTTTACTTTTATGGGTATAGTAGATGGTATACATTTTTTATGTATATGGTATAAATTTTACTTGACATAATAAAATTTGCCAATCTTACTGAGAAAGTATGTTTTCAAAAAGTTAAAAACAGTGGCACCTGGGTGGCTCAGTTGTTGAGCGTCTACCTTCAGCTCAGGTCATGATCCCAGAGTCCTAGAATCAAGCCCGGAATCGGACTCCCTGCTCAGTGGGGAGTCTGCTTTTCTCTCTCCCTCTGCCCCTTCCCTCCATGCTCTCTCTCTCTCTCTCTTGCTCTCTGCATTCTCTCTCAAATAAATAAATAAAATCTAAAAAAAAAAAAGCAAAAACAAAATTGGAGAGAGTCAAGTCTTTAGAGTGGTGAAGATAAAGAATGTTTGTAAAAGTTTGCTAATTTAGATATAAAACTGGTTAATATCCTACATTCAGGGGCACCTTGTGGCTCAGTCAGTTAAGTGTCCACCTTTAGCTCAAGTCATGATCTCAGGGTCCTGGGATCGAGCCCCACATTGGGCTCTCAGCTCAGCAGGGAGCTTGGTTCTCCCTCTCCTGCTGCTGCTTCCCTTGCTTGTTCTTCTCTGTCAAATAAATAAATAAATAAAATCTTTATAATAATATAATATAACAATAATATATGTTATAAAATATAATGTATTATTTAATATAATGATATAATAAAATAATAATAATAAGGAGAAGAAAAAGAATATCCTGCATTCAGCTAGCATGATTCAGAAAGGAAAGATAGTAATGATCCCTTTTCCTTAGTTCCAAGTTTTTGAAACATTTTTCTTAACGTGCCTTCGGTCACCTAAAGGTTTTGTTTCTTTTTTTTTTTAACTTAAAATATTTTATTTATTTATTTGAGAGAAAGAATGAGCATGAGTGGGGAGGTACAGAGGGAGAGGGAGAATCAGACTCCCCACTGAACAAGGAGCCCAACGTGGGGCTTGATCCCCCAGGTCAGATCATGACCTGAACCAACTGAGCCACCCAGGGCTCTGTTTCTTTTTTGTTGTTATTTTGTTTTATTTTAAAATTTTACTGATCGGCCCCCAAACTTTGGAACTGCTGGCTCCGGGAAATCCTTTGTTTTTTTTGTTTTGTTTTGTTTTGTTTTTATACAACTGCTAATTTAAGAAATATTAAAGTGTTTACAGAAGCATTTTCCACTCATTCAATACAAAAATAGCTTTACTGTATCCCTTGGAAACAATGTCAGTTCTTACAACTTTGATAACCTACTTTTTGGGATAGAGAGAGATGAATGAGAAAATGAGGCTGCCTCTAGCAGCTGAGTCTTTTCAAGAAGCAGCCTTCTAATATCTTCATCTTGAATTGTGATTGCTGCCTTAAGTTTGTCCTGCTCAGGCAGCTCATGCTGGCTTGGACCCCAATTTAAGGGATTTAATGACAAAATCCTACAGGAATAGGATCCCAGAGGCTGGTGATGGGATAAGACATGGGGAGCAAGCAAGGAGAGGGCCCAGAAAGAAAGGTAGGGTTTAGGCCACTGTAATTCTGTATAGGCCTGGGCTCACAATCCAAGACTGCTCAAGTAAGATCTTTAAGAGGACAGGAGATAATTTTACTGAACCAGAAGCATGGAGCTTTCAAAGCAGCCAATTGGGCTTAGAGAATTTAAAAGGAAAGCATTGCATTTAAGGATCTAGTGCTTCCTAGATAACTGAGGGTAGGGCAAAAGAAAAAAAGGTAGCCCTTTCTCTGCCTCCAAGTCATTATGGCCCCAAGTGAGTGGAGTGCTAATAGC
>RCUC01095693.1:0-10410 GCA_003697995.1 Taxidea taxus jeffersonii | reverse complement strand
GAGTAAGGGGGTGCCTGGGTGGCTCAGCGTGTTAAAGCCTCTGCCTTTGGCTTAGGTCATGATCTCAGGGTCCTGGGATCGAGCCCCGCATCAGGCTCTCTCCTCAGCGGGGAGGCTGCTTCCCCCTCTCTCTCTGCCTGCTGTTTTGCCTACTTGTGATCTCTCTCTGTATCTGTCATATCAATAAATAAAATATTTTTTAAAAAAAGTAGAGAGGAGGAAAAAATAAAAATAAAAGTAGAGAAGAGAAAGAAAAAAAAAACAAAACTCTCCCTACCTTTTCTGGTTGCATGACTAGTCCTAGGTGGAAAATTCTGAAATGGGCAAGAATACCCATTGCTTTATCTGGTACCTTCTTCTACCCTCCCTCCCAACCCAGGCTTTGATTGCATAAATAAATATGAGTTTATTTTTCCCCTGAAGTCTTCTGAGTCCCATGATTCAGCCTGAGTCCTATGATAACCCTGGGAGCAACTTAAAAAACAAACAAACACAATAACAACAACAACAACAAAACACCTCATAGATACAAATAAACCTCTAATTGATGGGATTTGATGAACTATAGAAATAAAGTGAATTTTTTAGAGGGGGAAACTACTATTTGATGGATTATGAGCCCATCTCTGAAGTGTAGGCACCTACAGGATCATTTTCCATAAAGAGTTTCTCACACAGTAGTGTACATCAAGAATCAATGGGGAGCTAGTTAAAAATGTAGATTCCTGGATGGACCCACCCAAAGATATTCTAAATCAAAAGATTTGGAGTGGGGCCAGGAAGCTGAACTTTAACAAACATCCCAAGTAATTCTGAGACAGGCCGTCCTTGAATCTCATTTGAGAAACACTGCCCAAGACTCTCTCTGCTTTTGGGAAGCTTTTTTTATTTTATTTTTTTCCTTATGAAAGCACAGATTCTTCCAAAGTTCAAAGCCCTTTTATTTTATTCTTTGTTTTTTTCAACATGAGCCCATGGCAGTGGTTATGTGGTCTAAGGCATAGGAATTAGCTGTTTATAAGTCAGAAAAGGCCTGTGCTTACAAAGAACAAACAATCTGGTATGAGAACAATAGCAGATATCATGCTGCAAATGTATTAATAGCTTGCATTTGTATTTTTCAAAACTGTCATTCCACTTGATATTCCTCTTCAGGGTGACCCTGGGGCTCCGTGTAAGCAGGGGGTGAAGACTAAGGCAGAACTGAAGACATGCCCAACATATGCACAGAGCCCATCAGCAAGGACTGGGACTTATTAGCTCCAGGCAGCTAAGGACATTTCTGTCCATTAGCTTCACACAAAGCTAGTTAAATAGAGACTTCAGGGACCACATATGACAAAGAATACAGACTTTACAGAATTAGTTAAAGAAAGACACTAAAAGTCCAACAGCAACAGCACAAAACAATACCAAACCCTGGGGAGGAGGAAGAATCTAATTTCCTGAGTTGCTACATAATATTTTTTTAAATACTCGGTTTTCAGTAGAAAAGTACAAAACATGCAAAGAAGCAAGAACATATGGCCCAGGCATGAGGAAAAAAGCCAGCCAGTAGAAACTATCACTGAGGAAACCCAGCTGTTGGACTTACCTGACAAATACTTTAAATCAACTGCTTAAAATATGTTCAGAGAACTAAAGGAAATCATAGTCAAAGAACTAAGGCAAGTATAAGAATGATGTCTCACCAGAGAGTGTCAGTAAAGTGATAGAGAGTATAAGAAGAAAAAAAAAAATAGAAATTCTGAACCTGAAAAGAATAATAGCTGAAATGAAAATTCCACTAGAGGGACAGAAGAAATAATCAGCAAACTTGAAGATAAGTCAATTGAGATTATCCAGTCTGAAGAAAATAAGGGGAAAAAGTGTGAAGAAAATAAAGAGTCACAGAGATCTGTGAGACACCGTCAATCATTCCAATGTAAGAATATATAGTGAGAATCCCAGAAAGAAGGCAAGAGAAAATGGGGCAAAAAGAATAATTGATTAAATAATTTTCAAAAAACTCTCCAAATGTGATGAAAAACTTACATTCTTACATCTAAGTTTGATGAACTACAAGTAAGATAAACTCACAGCAACTTATCACATACAGGGGTTCCTCCAAAGAATAGAAGAGTTTCTCATGAGAAACTATGTAAGTCAGAAGGGAGTGAGATGATACACTCAAAGCACTGGAAGAAAATCAGTCAGGAATTCTATAAGCAGCAAAGTCATCCTTCAGAAATGAAGAAAAATTAAGGCATTTCCAGTTAAACAAAAACTGAAAGAGTAAGACACTAGTCACTAGACCTGTCCAATAAGGAACACTAAAGTGGGTCTGAATGAAAGGAAAGGACAGTAACTGAATCCAAATGAAAAAATAAAGAATATTTATCAAGACCACAACATGGGTAAACATAAAAAATGGTATAAATGTGTTGTTTGTGTTTTCTGTAACTTTTTTTCTCCTATCTGATTTAAAAGACACAAAGCATTGACCAATAATTATAAATCTGTGTTGAGGAGCATACAATGTAATTTGTATAATAGCTGTGCAAAGGATAGGAGAGGGAATGGAGCTATAAACCAGCAAAGTTTTATATACAAATGAAATCCAGATGGTATTAACCCAGAATAGATGGTTATAAATTAATATGTTAATTATAATTCACAGGATAACCACTAAGAAAATAACAAAAAAAGAAAAAAAGAAAACAAAATGGGTTTTAAAAGATTACCAGAAAACATTTATTTAACACAGAAGAAGATAGTAATGGAAGACAGTATCGGAACATACAGAAAACAAACAACAAAATGGCAGACATAAGTCCTCCCTGATGAAGAATTACATTAAATCTAAACAGAACAAACACCCCAATCAAAAGTCAGAGATTGGGGTGCCTGGGTGGCTCAGTGGGTTAAACCTCTGCCTTCAGCTCAGGTCATGATCTCAGGGTCCTGAGATGGAGCCCCACATCGGGCTCTCTGCTCAGCAGGGAGCCTGCTTCCCCCTTTCTCTCTGCCTGCCTCTCTGCCTACTTGTGATCTCTCTCTCTGTCAAATAAATAAATAAAATCTTTAAAAAAAAAAGTCAGAGATTGGCATTATAAATAAAACAATATGATCCACCTATATGATGCCCACAAAAGACACACTTCAGATTCAAAGACACAAATGGTTGGAAATAAAAGTATGGAAAAAGATATACCATGCAATCACCAAAAGAGATAGGAATGGCTATCCTAATATCAAACAAAATAAACTTCAAGACAAAAATTTTTACTAGAGACAAAGGCATTTTAGAATGACCAAAAGGTCAATCCACTGGGAATTTATAAAATTATAAACAGATGCAAAATCCCAAATCCCCCCAAAATCTAGGAAGCAAAAACTGAAGGGAGAAATAGACAACTCAACAAAAACAGTTGGAGACTTAAATATCCTACCTTTAATCTGGTAGAACAACGCAACAGAAGACAAACATGGAAACAGAAGATCTGAACAACACTCTAAAATTAGACAAAACAGACATCTATAGAACACTCCGCCCAACAACAGCAAGATACACATTCTATTTGAGCACACGTAGAACATTCTCCAGGACAGACCACAAATCTCAATAAATTTAAAATTATTAAAGTCATAATGTGATGGAAAGTCACATTAAAGTCATAATGACATATAAAGTCATATAAACTCAGTGTTTTCTGACCATCCTACAACGAAATTAGAAATCAATAACAGAAGAAAATTTGAGAAATTCACAAATTTGTGGAAATTAAGTAACATGCTCCTAAACAACCAATGGATCCAAAACTAAAATCACAAGAGAAATTTAAAAGCACCTTAATGAAAACAAACAAAAAAACAACAACATCACAACATACCAAAATTTATGGGGTGTTGCTAACATGCTTAGAGGAAAATTTATAGCTGCAAATGCCTACATTAAAAAACAAGATGTCAAATCAATAACCTGTTTACCTTAAGAAACTAAAAAAGGAAAAGCAAACTAAATCCTAAGCAGAAGAAAAGAGATTATATAATTATAGTAGAAATAAATGAAACAGAGCGTAGAAAAATAGCAAAATAAGCAAAGCCCAAAATTGACACTAAAATTAATAAAATTTATAAATCTTGGTCTCCCGGTTGGCTCAGATGGTTAAGTGTCTGCCTTGGCTCAAGTCATGATCTCTAGGTCCTGGGATGGAGCCCCACATGGGGCTCCGGGCTCAGCAGGGAGTCTGCTTCTCCCTCTCTTCCCTGTTTCTCCCTCCAACTCGTGCTCTCTCCCTCTCAGATGAATAAAATCTTAAATAAAATAAAATTGACAAATCTTTAGTTCAACTAACCATGATAAAGAAAGGGAAGACTCAAGTTACTAAAATCAGGCATAAAATAGAGGACATGACCAATAATCTTATGGAAAGAAAAAGGAATTTAAGAGCATACTATAAAATAATACATGCCAATAAATTAGATTATACAGATGAAATAGAAAATTTGTAGAATGCCACAAACTACCATAACTGCCTCAAGAAGAAATAGAAAATCTGAATAGATCTATAATAGGTGGAGACTCAGTAAATAACTCTTTAAAAATCTTCCAATGATGGGGGACCTGACTGGCTCAGTCAGTAAAGCATGGACCTCTTGATCTAGGAGTTTGTGAGTTTGAGCCCCACATTGGATATAGAGGTTATTTAAAAATAAAATCTTTAAAAAAGAAACCTTCTAATGAAAAAAAGTCCAAGACTGTACGTCTTCACTGGTGAATTTTACCAAATATTTAATGAATTAACAATCGTTCAAAAAAATAGAATTCCCAAATCATGGTAGGAGGCATTACCCCCCAATACAAAAACCAAAAACATCATAAGTAAACATCATAAGTAAAGAATAATTCAAAGTATTCCTTATGAGTAGGTAAGCAACAATCCTCAACAGACACTAGCAAACTGAATTCAGCAACATAGAAAAAGGATTGTACATCAGCACCAAGTGGGATTGATGTCACGAATGTAAGTTTGCTCCAACATACAAAAATCAATTCATATAATAGAATTTACCAATAGAATAAAGCACAGAAACCACAAGTTCATCTCAAAGATGCAGAAAAAGCTTTTGACAAAATCTACCTGATACTCACCCACAACCCTACAAACCAGATTAAGAAAAAGAAAAGTAGGAATCACTCCACTAAGTTGAAAACTGAAGTTCAGAGACGTCAAGGAACTAGCCTATGGCCACAGTGCAAAGCAGTAACCGAGCTCTAAAACGTGTGTTGTTACCCAAACTCTGTATTCTACTCATGCAGAAAAATGAAAAAATCCTAATGTTTTAGGAGTGCATCTTAATTCTGTGGGTGGTTAGAACTGTATTATTAAGCAAACTATCAATGTGAAGTGAAAAACACATTTTTTTCTGTTTAGTAACAACATACGCTCTTTTGGAAACAAAGCTGATACCTAATCGAGGTTTCTGCCCATATATCACCCACATCTTTCAATAACAGTATTTGGAGATTGGCTTGGCTCTATGGCTGACTCAGGGATTTCATCCCACCTGCATCTCACAGAAGCTGCTTATGGCTGGAAATGGGGTGTGCACCAGGGAGAAACCATTCTCTGAGAGTCCGAGGGGCTGGCCTTAGAACCCCTTCTGTGCTGGGGAAATCACTGTGGACATTCTCAGGGCTCCTCTCCTCAGCCCCTTGCTGGGTACAGGCATGATCTCAGGAGGAAGGCAGCAGAAAGGAGGTAGGCAGCAGGCCAATGCACTCTTGCTTCCCCAGGGGGCATCTGGCTTGTGCCAAGAGTGAGGTAAGCCGCACACACAGAGCCAAATTACTTTTCCTTCCCCACTAGGCTCCCAGGCTAAATTTAAACTGCCAAGAGCTCTGAAATGAGAAGAGAAAGCAGTGTGGAGAGGGTCAAGGTCTGGACTGGACGGTAACAAGCAGTTCTCCACAATCCCACGCATTGGGAGCCCAGTGGTGAGCCCAGAGCTTCTCAGCTGAGCTGGCAAGAAAACAGTCTACAGCTCCTGGGCTCCACTCCCTTGGAAGATGATTAGAGACTCCAGGCAGGATTAGGAGAGGAAGTGGGAGTGAAGGAGAGATCAGCAGCAATGTCAGAGGCCTGCGTTAGCTGCATGATTTCCTTGTTCTTAAGGACCGCTTCCGCTGCTACAGCAAAAAGTCGGAGAGATGCAAAGGGGTGAGTATTTTATTAAGGTCGGCTTCCTACAGCATGCACTTTAAACTGACAAAATGAAACCAGACTAAAATCACACAGGAAAAGACCTGGAGTTGCTTGACAGCTCACCAAAGACAAATGGGGTCGTTCTGATGAAATGACCAGTGGACCAGTGTAGGCCTCTACGTGGATGGTGGTAAAGACGGAAGTTCCCTGCGATGTTCTCTGAAAGAGTAATGCTGTGAAAATCCACAAGGAGGCATTATATTCAAATTTTTTCAAAGCCGTGCATGCAAACTTTGAAATTAACTGGCTTTCTGGGTAGAGAGAGCAATGAAGCCGGCTCCCTGAAAAGGAACACAGAAAAGCATGAGCTCATAGCACCAGATGGTATCACACAATGGGGGGAAGAAACATGCAGAGGGTTGAAAAGAACAAGTTGTGATCTATATTTAGTGATTAATTAGCTTCTTAAAGGGCCAAGTAGAGCCACGTTAATGATGATACAAACCACAGAAAAAGAGACATAAATATGTCGCACAGAGGTTAGGAATGGGGCTTAGGGTCTGGTGAATTTCTATTGTCTCTGGTGCTTAGAGCGAGGAATTGAATTCTAAGCTAAGTTACAGAAACCCATGCTCAAGTGAGAGAAAAACATGAGGAACCGAAGATGCTGTAAGAAGTCCCTGTATACCACCAGTCAATGACGAGGCAATAGGTGTGGTGGCTAAAGGCCATGCAGTCAGACTTGGATTTGAATCCCGGCTGTGTGACTTTTGGCAAATCGCTTAACTTCTCTGAGCCTCTGTTCCCTCATCTGCAAAAGAGGGGGAAGAATGGCAGATACTTTGTTCTGTTATTGCGAGGAATGAAAGAGGTCATTCAAGGATGTAGCGTGGGACGCAGCCAGTCACAGCACTCAACAAATGTCAGCGTTTGGTTATGAAATACCTCTTGGCATCTGCTCCCATTCGCCATAACAGAACTATTGCCACACGCTAACAGTCTGCACCCTAAATGTGCATCGCAGATTAACCCAAGTGTGCAGAGAGACAGACAGACACAGGTAACGGCTGCCTGAACACCGGTCTGCCCAGGGGCTCACGTGAGTCGTCTCCACTCACGCACAGGGCAAGACTCCCACCAGTTCACTCCCCAACGGCTGGCCAGCTGGCTTCCTTGCTGTTGCTCTCTCCACCCTCCAACCCACTCTCTCATGCCTCTGCCGGACAAATCCGCTGTGTAAAGATCTGGAGCCCCCGGGGTCTCGGCTGCCCGTCTATAACGCAGGATGTGAAAACTTTGAAGATGTTCGCCATGTCCACCTGCCATTTCCACTATCATGCACTTCCTATGTTTCTTTACATTGATTACTCTCAGCAGGACACAGTCTTACTTCCCATAAAGTAATTTTGTATTTATTGTAGAATTACGTATTTATTTAAAAATAAAGTACCCAGGGTGCCTGGGTGGCTCAGTGGGTTAAAGCCTCTGCCTTCAGCTCAGGTCATGATCTCAGGGTCCTGGGATCAAGTCCCACATCGGGCTCTCTGCTCAGCAGGGAGCCTGCTTCTTCCTGTCTCTCTGCCTGCCTCTCTGCTTACTTGTGATCTCTGTCTGTCAAATAAATAAATAAAAAATCTTAAAAAATTTTTTTAAATAAATAAATAAAAATAAAAATAAAGTACCCAGCACATAGTAAATGTCACATAACAGCTTATTAGGTAGGTTTAATGCTGTGCCAATGTACTGACTTCCACACTTGGGCAAACAGAAGATGAGAAAATCTCTGGTGGACACTTAGAGCAATAAAGCCTGAGGTTTCCATCCTCTGCCTCTGTCTTGCCTCTATCCAAGGACATACCATAATCAGACCCAGGCTCTAGACCCCTGTCATTTATCCCTGCCGTCCAGCTCAAGCGCAACTGGTCCCCAGGGCTATCCCCATCCCTCCCAGGGGTGTATCTTGGCAAGGTAGTGACCATTTCTTTCTATAGCTATACGGCCATCATCTTGGGACAACTCCAGACATCCTAAGCACATCTGCCTCCCCCGTCCCAGTTGAATGCCTTCATTCAAAATGCCTTCCAGAAGGAACGCAGCAGCCCATGCAGCTCCCTCAATTCTCCGGCTTTGTTGTGATGTCAGAGGCTGGGCCTCCCAATCTGGCTCCTGATCACTAAGTCTCTGTCATTTCATAATAGATCAGAAACTCTGCCTCCCTCTGAGTGTCCCAAGGTCCTGAAGAGCTGAGGCTGGGACTTCTTTCTGGGTCCCTGACGCTTAAGATCTCGGGTAGCCCCAGCTGCTGACAACAGCAATATAATCATTGCTTCAGTTTCTCCAGCAGATGAAAGGGCCAGTGAACAGTCTGCACTGTTTCCTGAAACACTGCAAAGGTAACTTGGAATTCTGGCCCATGGGCAGAAAAATAAAGAACTCCTTCCCAGGGGCTCTGCCTGTGCCCCTCCCAGTCTGAAAGGCAAGATCCAACCTGGGGTCACAGGGCAGCGTAGCTGCCATATTGTCCTCAGATTTCATTTCAGAGGGAATCAGGGGCTAAGCAGACAAAAGAAAATGCTTTCCTCGTCGCCTCCTGTAGGAGGTATGAACAGCCCTCACTTAGATCAGTGAAACAAATACAGTGAATTTAGTGGCCCAACACTGACTTTTAAGCCTCAAATGGCCAAAACCAGTCCTGAAGTCGAGCCCTAAGGGCAAACCCATCATCAGGTCTCCAGAATTGAGAGGAGAGAGATTAAAAATTAAAGACAGTGGAGGGGCACCGTTCCAGGAGAAATACAGAGAATCTACAAGTCACACAGAGAATTTTAAATTGCCTAATAGCCACGCTACAAAATAAAGAAGTAAGATTAATTCTATTATATTTTAATTTAATATACAATCAATATTTTGAAAATTATTAGTGAGGGTTTTTTTAAGTTTATTTATTTTTTAGTAATCTCCACACCCAGCTTGGGGCTTAAACCCACCACCCTGAGATCAAGGGTCCCACACTCTTCCAGCTGAGCCAGCCAGGAGCCCCTATTAGTGAGACAGTCTATATACATTTTTCACACTAAATCTGTGAAATCTGGTGTTTTCCACTTACAGCACAACTCCTTCCCTATAAGTCTCATCCCAAACGCTAGTCTCATGTGACTGGTGGCCACTGTACTTGAGAGAGGAAAGTTCCAGATGGTGAATAAGACTCCAAATAAAGTAAAAGCCACTGAGAGCAAGTGCTTGATCTAGGAAGTACTTGAAAGGTGTGAACGTTGTTTTGTGTTTAGACCCTCTCTGCACAACTTACTAGCCTATTCTGCTACCCTTGTTTCTTATTAGTAATGGAGAATCAGCTTCTCACTTGTGTGAAATTGTCTCTGTGTTCACTCCATATTCTCTCTGAAGCAAGACAACCTGGATTTGTGCTCTGGCTTCACCATTCACTAACTGTGCATCCTTAACAAGCTTCTTAACCTCTTTGGGCATCAGTTTCCTCAACTGTGATATATGGACAACGGGCAGAGGTAGTGAGTTTATCTCAGAGGAGAATTAAATGAGACACATCATACTGTTAGGGTTAGCTTCCATCAACATCGTCATTATTATTATCATTATTATTACTGCTGCTACTGCTCCTTTATTTACCTGAACAAACACAGACCGCTGGACTGTTCTTTAAAGGCAAGACTCTGGTGAGTTCCTTGAACCCTAAACACACGAACTCTAGGGACCAAAGAGGGAGGGTTCAATGACAAGCCTGACAGATTCAGCCTACCACAGAGAGAGTAAATATCATCAAAGGAAGTTGAAAAGGGGAGGGGCATTGGAGCAAACCAGAAAGAACAGTGTTCCAGAAGCACGATCTGGAACACAAGTGGAAACTGTCACAGGGTTAAGGCAGTGAATGACCACCAGTTGGCTGAATTCATTTTTAAATTTCCTTTAATGGAGTTATTATGTTATATCTACAATAAAAAGTAATACAACTTCGAAAAATCAAAACCAGGGATTCTCGGCTTCTCAGAGTCATCATGGCACGGCTCTGAGATGGGTGATCATGGGTGATCATGGCTGGTGATTAGCTGGTAGGACAGCTACCACCTGCCTACCAGTAGGTATTCCTGCGTGGAGATATTCCTGAGTGGAGATCGAAGAGAGGATGGGATTTTATGTGACTTATGGGGGATTTCAGCCCAGTTCAGTGCACTCTGCTTCTCTCTCC
>RCUC01095669.1:0-10492 GCA_003697995.1 Taxidea taxus jeffersonii | reverse complement strand
GGGGGGGGAGATGCTCCTCGTAGAAATTTAGGTTGTAATTCCAATTTACAACTCAGCAAGGGCTATTTTTCAGAAAATCAAGAAAGTATATCCCAGGCTGCAGCATTCTGATAGCCTAATTTTAGGATAAAATACAGATTATCCAGAGAAATGGATGAATTCAGTATTTTCTAAAAATGTGACCTGTATCAAGTAAAATTTCCACAAAAAGACAGCATTTCCTGCTGAAAGCCTGGAATACAGGTATTCTGTGCAAAATCTGAAGACACTGCAATATTCTTGGCCATCTGCTTATTTCTAAAGCTGGTATCCTTTGTCAAATTGAGATATTAGCTAGTAGATGGCCACATCAGCTTTGAAACAAGGTAGACTCTCTTCTCTAATGCATTAATTTTCCTAATTCAGGCTGTGTGTGATACAGTGAGGCTGTTCTTCCTAACTAGATTGGACGCAGAATACTGGATTTAGCTCTAAGTGCAGCTCCCACTTAGTTAGCTATGTAGACTTGGGGAAGTAGCTGTCTGTCTCTCCAGGCCTTACTCTCACCATCTGTAAAACAAAGGTGAATGGACCAATTATATCACCATTTCAAACTATGTTTTATAAAGGTACCTTAGTGAATAAGGAGGTGCTTTTACTTGTGTCTGTCTTCTGTACAGCATACATCTTACGTACCTGCCCCAGACCCCAGTGACATCTTTGAGGATCAGCAGACTAGATGCTTTAAAATCTAAGACTGAGTCCATGACTCTGGGATTTTAAACAACTAATCCATAACACAAACTTCAACAACAAAAGTAAATGAGGAAAATACTTAAAACTAAATCATTTCTACCCCAAGTAACACAATTTACTAAAGAGAGTTCACAAAGTTAATTTTTAATTAACAACAACAAAATCTCCTTTGTAGAAACATTACTATAGGTGAAGGGTGATTTCTCACATAAGCTCAAAAAGGCAGTATCCTGAATATAGCAAATAATAAATAGGTAATGATGTCTCTAAAAGACAGTATCCAGCCCCCAGGTATAACGACATGTCTATGTCTCTAGCTCCCATTGACCAGAGGACAGACACCTCCCTGAATCTCAACCACTGAGCACAGCATCTATGCTTCCTCTCATTCCTTGGACACCTACTGCCTCCCAGAAGGGTTTCTTTGATCCAGCACTCCATGCCACAAACCACTTACGCTCCACTTCTCTGCCCCTGAATTGAGCACAAAATCCTTTCAAGATATTTTTCTGAAAATAAAGCGTGGGAAGACTGTCTCTTATAAAGCTCATGGATTAAGTCTCAGAGAAACTCCTGAAGTAGAGGGAAGGGGGCTGTGTTAATAATTCTGTGTTACAGGGGAGGAACACGAAGACTTTGAATAAGCTACCCAGAGTCATACAGCAAGAAGAGGGTCACTAATACTGGCATCTGAGTGTCAGGACTCCAAATAAGAGCAGGTCCCTATTCTACCATCTGTGTTGTCTTGCTAGGCCTTTGCCCAAAGTACCCTGACTTCATCAATGCAGCTGGATAGATTGCGTTAGGAATAACAAAGATCATGTGGTAAATAAGCCGAAACCCTGGAGCATCAAAAGAAAATCAGATACTGGTTATCCACTTTTTCTTTTTTGGTGCTGGAACCAAGGCTGTGAGGAGAAGGAAAGAGCAAGATGGAATACGCTGACCAGAACACCAAAAAATCCTCCAAGTATAGGGGTAGAAAACTGGAAATACAGTTGAAAAATGAGAGAAGGCAAGGGAATGATGATCATTCTTCCACTACGCAGACTGTCAAGAGGCAAAAAGAAGTTGTGAGGGTGAAGGAAAAATGAAGAAGGTGAGAAGCAAGTTGGGAAGAAAAATAGAAATGCCAACCAATGAAAATAAGGTGTCATGTAAGAGAAAAAAAAAAATTGAAAGTAGTTAAAACCTGGGCAAAAGTTTTACATGTTTTCAGTATTAGAAGGGAAGTACTCTACATATGTTAGCAGTCTTCAGTCTGCAAAGCTGAAGTCTAAAAAATACATTATTAGAGTCTATAAAATCAAGTAACAGATAAAACTGGCAGGAATATAGTCCCTAAATTACAAAATACTAGAATTATGAAACATACAACCTGAAATCTGGAAAAGACCATTATTTTTGAAAATATCTACTTCCGGGATGCCTGAGTGGCTCAGTTGGTTAAGCAGCTGCCTTCAGCTCAGGTCATGATCCCAGCGTCCTGGGATGGAGTCCCACATGGGCTCCTTGCTCAGCAGGGAGCCTGCTTCTCCCTCTGCCTCTGCCTGCCACTCTGTCTGCCTGTCCTTGCTCTCTAACAAATAAATAAATAAAATCTTTAAAAATAAAAAAAGAAAATATCTACGAGACAGAGGATAATAAATATATAGATACTAGGGAAAAAAATAAACTCAAAGAAAAGTGATAGATGTAACCATAAAAATTAATTTAAAAGAAAAAGATGCAACAAATAACACAGCTAAAGAGAGTTCTTTGAAAAACAATCAAAGACTTACTGAGACTGATTTTTAAGGAGAAATTTATTAGAACTATCCAGATAAGTATTAGGGGGAAAAGTGGAAAACATTAGGAAAAAAAATATTTAATTACAGATCCAAAATAAATAAAGAAGATAATAAAAGATGATCTTGTAACAATAAATTTTGTAACTTAAATGAAAAGAATAAATTTCTGGAACTAAGTAACTTGTCTAATTGACCTCAAAAGAAAGAGAGAACTAAAATAGTCCTATGACCAGAAATATGTCTATTTAATAGTTTTTTTAAAAAATCTCAGAAAGATGATTATTTTATAAGGAGGAACAGACCATTTTAATTTGCTCTTCGAGGGGGCAGCAAAAGAGAGAATACTTCCAAACTCATTTTATGAAGCCAGCATAACCTGGATAGTAAACCCTGATGAGGACAGAACAAAAAAAAAAAAAAAAAAAAAAGAAATTATCAGCCAATCTCATTCATAAATGGATACTAAAATCCAAAAGAAACCAAATTGAGGAGAATGTTAAAGATAATATGTAATGACCAAATTAGGTTTTTCCCAGGTACAGAAAGATGGCTTATCATCAGAAAAAGTCTAAAAATCTAATTTAAAAAATACATAATTTGCTACCTTAATAAAGAAAAGCCTATGATTCTCTTATAAAATGCAGAAAGAATTTGAGAAAATGCAGCACCCTTTCATGATTGAAAAAAAAAGCCTCAACAATATAAGAATGAAAAAGAACATTTATCTGATAAATGGTATTTACTAAATATCACACTTAATAATGTGTCATTAGAAGTGTGTCCTTTTTCAAAACCAAGGATGGTTCCCCCATCTCAGCTTCTATTCAGCATTGTTCTGAGGGCCCTGGCCAGTACATTAGGAACATGAAAAATAAATGAGATATAAGAATAAATGAGATGTAAGAATTGAAAGAAAGGAGCAAAACTCTAATTGTTCACAGATTATGACTATCTATAGAAACTAAATCAGTCTATCTTCATTATTTCTACTTTCTCTCTTCCAATTTACTCTGCTGCTCATTATCATCTAGCTTCTTCCTGGGTCATGCTTCTAGAACTTCCTTCATCCAAGACCAATAATGAACACATTTCAGCTGTTATCTCAACTTCTTGACCTGATTGTCCCTGATGGCCTCCAATATTCTGGACTTTTCCTGCCTCTCTGGCTGCTGCTTCTCAGTGCTATCCACTGGCTTCCTTTGCTCCCACTTGCCTTTTAATATCAGTATTCAATCCTTCGATTCCAAACTTTTTCAAGCTATAAGTCTCCTATGTGATATTCTTTATTCAAGCTCCCTGCTTATTCAGGTGATTTCCAATACTAATAATTCATAAATTTTTGTTGGATGAATAAGGACACCCTTACGTGGACACCATCATGCCCAAAGGTGAACTCATCCTCCCCCTACTCCCTTTACTCCCTTCTTCGGTCACCTTCCATTCAATGATGTATATGCCATAAGTCTGGGGGTCATCTACGACTCCATCTTCTCCTTCATTCCTCAAATTCAACTATTATCAGCTCCTAGTAGGTTATCTTTGAAGTCTGTCTGCTCTGTATCTTCCTTTCCTTTTGGTAACCAACAACTTGGTTCAGACTCTGATTATCTTTCTCTTGAATTCCTGCGCCTGGTCACCCTGTTTTGAGGCTTTCCCCTAATCCTTCTCATAAGGAGCAAATCTGATTAAATGTCTCCCAATTAAAATCTTTCAGTGATTCTAACTGCCCAAGGTAATATTCAAACTCTTTAGGGATATTTGATAAAACCTTTTAAGAAAACTCTTCTCCTAGGGGTGCCTGGGTGGCTCAGTGGGTTAAAGCATCTGCCTTCGGCTCAGGTCATGATCTCAGGGTCCTGGGATTGAGCCCCACATGGGGCTCTCTGCTCAGCAGGGAGCCTGCTTCCTCTCTCTCTGCCTGCTTCTCTGCCTACTTGTGATCTCTGTCTGTCAAATAAATAAATAAAATTTAAAAAAAAAAGAAAAAAAGAAAACCCTTCTATTCATCTAGCCTTGACCGGTTTAGCAAGGTATCTGACAAGGTAAACACTCTGTAAATACTTACTGAACTAAGGAAAAAATGTTACATAAAATAACAGATATCAAATCAATGATGGACCATTATAAAAATGTATAAGGGTTATATCCCTACCACTCTTACATTAAAATGAGAACAAAATTATATCTGCTATACCTCATTTGAAATTCATCAGAATATAAGTCAGGCACTGCACTCTCAAATAGGAATATAAGACAAATACAATTGCAGGCAGGTTACAGGCTTGGTACTCCTGTGATACAAAAACTTAGGAAAAGATCCTGGGTCCATACCAAGCATGACAAGGCTAATAACACACAAAGACACACACACACATACACTCCCTCTCTCTTTCATACTGCTGAAATAATTACAACCTTATGTATTTTTGTTCAAATACTTCACAAATTATCAAGATGAAAACCTTATGTAGCTTCATGCTACATAAACTTCCTATTAAATACATTTTAAAACATTTAACTTACATCCTCCCTGCTCCAAAGATTAATTTGCAATATATTTCCTGACTTTACTACAAACTACATGTTTAGGAATAATGTAGAATAATGTAGACCAAGTAAAAAATCTAAATTTCAATTTTTAAAAAAGTATTTTATTTATTTGTCAGAGAGAGAGAGAGAGAGAGAGAGCACAGGCAGGCAGAGGCAGAGGGAGAAGCAGGCTCCCTGCCGAGCAAGGAGCTCGATGGAGGACTCAATGCCAGGACACTGGGATTATGACCTGAGCAGAAGGCATCCGCTTAACCGACTGAGCCACCCAGGTGTCCCTAAATTTCAAATTTTTAAAGGAATTAAAAATTCTTATAATTCTCACAGAGCTTATGAACACAATTATATATTTGAATGCCAAGATACGAATAAATTTATATTACAAAAGCTTTTTAAAGAATATAGATGGCAAATGTTATAAATTGTTCACATAGCTTAGAGCATGCTATTACATAATTATTTTATACGATTATTTTATGTACAGTATTCTAAACGTGTTTGACTTTATTTATATACTACCCTGTAGTACACACATGTGCTTTTATTATGGAAAATCTAATGAACTTTTTAATTTTCCCTCATTCTGCAAGGTGTACAACCGAGGGTACAGAAATTATGTGGGTCACACTGGCCCTCAATGAAAATCCCTGAAATTAACCTTTAAAGGGTCTAACAAGGGGAGACTAGAGTCCTGAAATCATATTCACAGTGAAACAAAATTCCTTTAAGATCCCAGTCTAGTAAAAGTAGTACTAGAACAAAGGCTGATAAAGCTCCCCCATCATCATGCTCAGATTAAATATCTACTCAATCAAAACCGAGCTAATGTACCAAAGTCATCAGCTTCATGGCTGAAATCAAATGTTATCTGGACCAGAGATTAACTTCGGTGTGCCCTCAAACTGAGAAGAAAATTTACACTTAGATATCCATATTCTAGCTTACACATTCCTCCACCAACACGCATTTCAAGCATTTTTTCTCTTGTGAAAAGGATTCCTGCTAAAATACACTACGTCTTTAAAACAAAATGCTTCATTCTGTCTTTGAACCTAATTAAAATTGAGAAAGTTTTAATAGCTTTAATAACTCTCAAACGCTGTACTGAGCTCTTCTCTGGCATCTTTCCTTTCCTACTACCCTCCCTCCAAATCCAGAAAAAACCAGCACAACAAAAAAACACAAAACAACTAGCCACAAGCTCTGAGTGCTGGGGAACGTGATTCTCACTGGTTTAGGCTACAAAGAAAGCCTATGAGTAATCAAAAATCCTTAGTCAAAGCAAAGTTCAAAGCTACCTTCCTCCCCACTCCCCAGCCCCAGCATAATTTCCCTTTCTCCCTTTAATCCACTCGTGCATTTTCTTGGAATTTTAGCAGCCTCGGAATAGCGGATGGTAAGTTCATCTCAATGTCAGCCAGAGCAGAGACATGCAAAAAATCACTAACTTGGAAGGTTATTTAGGACAATAATGTCTTTCACTGCCTTACTCCTCCCACTCCAGCCCCACTTGACCTACTACCAATATTTAGCCGAAAAAACAAAAAAACAAAACAAAAAAAAACCTGTCCAGTCTCTTCCCCTCAGTGGCTCTTCTTGTGGGAACCCGACGGAAGAGAGAGCAGGGTCCCCGGCTTCACGTACCCCTCCCCACTCACCCGCCACCGCACTCTGATCCACACTAAGGAGTCCAACTATTCTTGGATCTACTCACATCCCTAGATCTCGTCTAGCCGCCCTCCCCCTTCCTCCGCCGTGCCTCCCCACTCCCCCCCTCGCCCCCGCCCGTGTCCTCTGCCGTCCCGAGGCTGACCTCGCAAAGCCCCCAGCGGGCACACACACTCACCTACCTGCGCCGGATCTGGGGATCCCCGAGGGTGCGCTCCACCCTGCGCTCCTCTGCCAGCTCCAGCACAAATGCGCTCGGCCTGTTCCTCCGCCTCCCCTCCAGCCCAGCCCGGAGGCGCGACCCAGGGCGGCACCGCAAGGTCTCCCTAAGTCACCTTTCCTCCGCCCCCGGGCTCCACTGAGGTCAAGGAGAGGCGTAGCCCGGCCACCCACGGCCCAAGACTCTGCGCGGGCTCTCGGGCCACCAGAGGTCGGTGCAGCGCCCCTCGGCCGCAGAGCCAGAGCCGACCTCCTCCAGGGCTCGCCCGGGAGAGTGCGAGCCGCGCGCTGAATGGCCTGCAGCAGGCGGCTCCGCGCGGCCGCGGTCCTCGTCCAGTCCCTCCTCCCCCTGTCCCCCTCCCGCGGGGCCCGCTCCTCCGAGGCGCAGGTGGGGACCTGCCCAGGACCTCGAGAGCCAGCACACAGCCTCTCCAAAGGAGCGAGCGGACTGCTGGCCCGCAATTCTCGGGAAGGAAGTAAGGAAACTGCTACTCGTGCTCTGCGTGCATCCCGCGGAGGCTCCTGCGAGGTCCTAGAGCGGGCTGTGTGCTCAAGCCCTCTCCTGGCGACGCCGGCCCTGACAACTTCTAAATAGCCAGCCCGCGCCCAGGGAAAAGCAGAGGAATCCTCTTTAGACCACTGCGCCTCAAAGAGAACTGACCCTTACTCAGGCTTACACTTAGGAGTGGAGGTTTCCAATTCCACAACAAAGAGTGAACTGGACTAAATGTATTTATTTTTTTTTCATGTATTTATTTTTCGTGTATTTATTTTTTATGCATTTTCTAGGCTACCATTTGAGCAATGAGGAAAACAATGGTATTAATCCTACTACTGTGAAAGCTACTTATATGGAAGAGATGGTTTCTTACTCCAGCCAGGCTTGAAGGGTAGAGGAAGACTCAAGGGGCAGTAAAACCCACCTCCTAAATACTACACTTAAATGGGACATTCAGGCTAATGAAATTTCTAGTTAACTATGAAGCTCTGGTGGGGGTGGAGTACACATACTTTTTGTTCCAACATTAAACATAAAACCTGTCCTCAAATTCATTCAGACATTAAAGGTCTACTCCAGGTCAAGTACTATACCTGACACAGATGCTACAAAAATAACTATGATACACTTGCTTACTTAAGGGGCTCTTTAGTAAATATATAATCAGACAAGTGAATATGTAATGATACAATGTGGTGAGTGCTACAATAGCAAAGACCCCTAGACTAGGAGGGGTATCTAAGCCAGTTCTTATGGGTGGAAACTGGGATGAGGAAATGGTGGCAGCCATCCAACAGAGCAATCCTGAGAGCTCTATCCTCATAGAGTGGCAGTGGGGGATCTGAGTGTTAGGTGGGAGGAGAGGGAGGACAGGGAGAGAGGCAGCTGAGAGACAGGAAGGAAAAATGACAGAATTTGATTAAGCGTGGGGGAATAAGGAAGAAAGATAAACTGAGGACAGCTTCCATGATCTTGGCTTGGGTTCCAGATATGTGGCAATTCTGTATCTGAATTGAATGGATAATGCAGCTTTAGACACACTGGCCTTGAAATGCCTGTGCTATAATCATATGCTAATGTTTAAAAGGCAGCCGGATATACCAGTTCATAGCTCAGGAGAGATCTAAGGTGGTGATTTCAGAGTCATCCTGGATTTCTGTTTGAAGGAATGGCTAAGATCATCCAAGGAGAATGATGAGTGAAAAGGCCATCCACAGAAACCAGAGACACCAACATTCAAGGCACAGGCAGAAGAAAAGATGCTTCAGAAGAAAACAGAGGAGGAGCTGCTCTAAGGGAAAGAGAAGCAAGAAGAGGTAGGCACCGTGGAAATCACTGAGAAGAACTCCAAAAAGCAAGTGGTGGTCAAATGCCAGATCCGTCACAGGACGAGCAAGGTAATTTAAGGGTATCCTCTGATTTAGCAGTAAGGAGATTATTGGCAAGAATGGTTTCAGTGGGCTAGTTAAGGAATAAAGTAGAAACAGAAATTATCACATTTTCCAAAATAGAATTGGAAAGCAATGTAGGGAGACAGAAGCTGTAAGGGAGTAGAAGATTCAAAAGAAAAGAGAAGCTGTTTTTGAAGCAGGATAGAAGAAGACAGATGCCAATGAAAGGAAAGAAAAAAGATAGAGACTGGGGGTTGGAAGTGGCATGGAACTGGCAGCAAATATAGTCACTGCCTCCGTGTATATTTAACAAAGAATTTTGCTGAGAGCAGAGGGAGAGGAGGAGACTGAAGAGATGACAGAGAGATAAGGGCCAGAAAGGTATAACCATGATGAATGAAATGAAAGACAAAGAAATGAAATGAATGACAAAAGGCCTTTGAACAGCCAAGGAAACTAATGAATATCAGAGACCTCAACATTATAGAGCTGGAAGCTCAAAGGAGGGCATGGTTTCTCTCCAAAGATATCAGCAGCTGGTCCAAAGTAGCACTACCTTTTGGTTGGTCCAATTTAAGGTCCAGATCTCTCCATTACACCACAAACTTAGCATCACTATCATCCCCATCATACTTTTGGATTATAGATAATAGCTCTTGAGCAGTAAGGAAATTTAACATAGTAGCATAAAATACTTTATGAGTGAGCTTACACTAATTTTAAGTAAGCAAGTTCCTACTTCAGAAAAACCGGTTTGATTAATATCAAAGGGAGCTCGATGATACACAGGACAAGAAGGGGATCACTGATGGCAATGTGTGACATTTTAGCCACTTCTGACACAGTGAGGAAAACTACAGAAACAAAAATGATCCATGAAGCCAGTTTCTAGCCTTTAGAATTTTTTTTTTTTTTTTAAAGTAGGCTCCACAGCCAATGTGAGGCTTGAATTTATGTTCCTGAGATTAAGAGCCCTGTGCTCTACCAACTGAGCCAGCCAGGCACCCCATTAGCCTTTTGAATAGAACTCTCAAACAAGGTTATATACAAATTACAGCATTCACATTCTCTAATGTCTCCCCTATATTATAAAAACACCTAACAAGTTTCCTTTTAGTAAATCAATCACAAGCTTTACAGCTTACTTTATATTTTGCAGGTTTTTTCAACAACATAGTGTTATTTACAAGTAAAATATGCCTACATAATGCACCCCATTTATAGAGGTCTATGGAAACCCTGAATATCTGGGTCATATCAGAGCATCCCCAAATAAACAAAGACACTCACATACCGCAGAAATAGAAAGCCCCAAATCCAGGCACTAAGGCCTGTCCTCATCGTAAACCCCTAAGTTTCCCATACAGAGCCAGCTTGCTCTTACTGTGGTTAGAATTTGACCATGTTTGGTTATCTGGTTTTCTTTTTTCATAAACAACATTAGAAAGGAATAAACCAGAAGGGATCAGTATTCCACTGCTATAGACAGGCACACAGCCAAGCTAAAAATCAAGAGAAAAAAATTTTAAAACCCATAAAGAGTAAAAGTGAATTCAAGAGCATTAGCAGGACTGGACAATATAGTCAAATTACAGAGTTCTATAAACATTATCCTCTGAAAGCATCTCTGCATTAAGACACAG
>RCUC01095655.1:0-14003 GCA_003697995.1 Taxidea taxus jeffersonii | reverse complement strand
CACACCCTTTCTCTCTGAAAGATCAGGGATTTGAGGAGAAAGTTAGAATGACAGTGGCACTTTCTTGGCTCAGCAGATCAGTAGAGAGATCACCGAACCCAGGGAATGAATAATGATGAATGTATTATGAAGCAAAAGGGAACCCTCCACCATTGTAAAATGTCAATTATTTTGCAATTACCCAAGGCCTCAAAAAAGTTAACTAGGAAAGAAACATTTCCTTTTTTTTTTTTTTTTGCCCCCTCCCTCACCACAGCACATAATTCTCTGGGCATGAGAAACCAGAATAAACATCAATGTTTGGGGAAGTTTATCTTTATATTAAGGAGCTGGGAGACTTGGCAGCATTAAAATGGAAAGGGTTAATGGAATGAACTATAGATTAAATTGTAAAGCAATCAAAGAAAACCAAACAGTTTATAGCAGACAACCATCTTCTGGTGTTTGGGTCTGTGTCAAGCCATGGATGTGGAAAATTAAAGCCATACTGAGAAAGGAAATGAACCATGTCTAATACATCCCCAGCAATAAAATGTTTTCACTAGGACTGTAAAACTGTGGCTTACATTAGGAAAAAGAAAATCAAACTATATGTCAATTCCACATCATGGGACATGAAGTGTCCACAAAAATTTATATTACTATTTAGAAGGGTTTCATTCTGGTGTTTTATTGTGATTGGATGCGCCCTCCTCAGTATCTTTTGACTGGTATGAAAATGATTTGAACTACTTTTTTAGCATTTATTTTACATCTATTACCTGTTCTATTACTTTTTATTATTTTATTGTGCTTGTGTAGAGGATTTTGCACAGTTTTCATTATAATGTAACATTAAGTCAATTTATTTGTGTATTACATGCTGTATAATTGCACCTTTTTCTAGAACAATTTGGATTTCATTATCTAACAAATCAGCACTGTTACATTTCTAAAAGCTCTTGTTAGAAATCAAGTGCATTTTCAGAGTAGGACAACAGAGGTCAAGTTTGCACCAAAAAGATTGCTCAGTAATGTTGGAACTATTTGAACATCAGGTGAAGGTCATATTGAAAAGAAGGAAAGACTTGTCTCTTTGAGGAAATATTTAATTATTCACTATTGTACTAGGTTAAGATCAATAAGGATCAATATTGCAAGAGAAGGAATCTTGTAGAACAAAGGGTTCTGACACGGAACAGATAAGAGTGAGATATAGACCACGGAATGAACAAATTAATCCAGGAAAAATGTCAATTGTAACTGTGTTTGGTTTATTATTATAAAGGATATCAAGATACCATTTGGATGCTTAGTTTACAAGGGCTATAAATTACAGAACTACCAGGCACGATGAAGTGTACATATGTTTTTCCATTGCTATTTTCATAAACTGATGCCTAACACAGAGGTGGCATAAATGATTTCAGCAGTCACAAAGGTAAAGTGAAAAACAGTAAAACAAAACAAAATGAACCCCTGCCATCACTAAGAAATTGATTAAGCTGTGAAATCATTAACAGAATGTGGATTGATGTTTTATAGGCGTAATTATATTTTACATCTTCAATGAGTAAGGATGTAGAGATTCTAAGTTCTTTGACATTACATTTTCTAGGTGGCATTGTTGGTATTTATCCCATATTGTTTTGGCTTGTTTGTTAACTTCTCTTGAAATTTGCCTTTTTGTTCGTGTTAGACTCTCAGCAGCCTCAAGATAGTGACCATCTGATACTCTGCACATCTTCACAAACTGTGACCCAGGAGAGAGGAGAGTAATAGTGACTTAATCCTACGAGTAGAAGTAAACATCAAGAAATACGATCCCATTAATTAAGACAATAAATCACTCATTTAGTTTCCTTGAGATTGGGTTACCAATGTCATTTTTCCCCCCTTAAGGATATGTGGTATATGGAACTTTAGAAAACTAAAGAAAATTCCAATTTCATGTGTAGGGTCAATATGAAATTCTGTTTTGATGAATTTGGTGATGTATTTACCAAATAAAGGTGTTTTGACTTCAAAGAGTTTATTATAAAAAATGGAATATATTCTGCCTGACAGTTTTACCTGTTATTGGAATTTCATCCACAGTATTCTCAAAATTGTTAAGTAGTATCTCTTGGTGAGGGGTTTTATACTCTTCCCACACATGGAAATGGGAGAGAATGTGGGAGAGGATGCCTTAGCAAAAATTTTAGCACAACTTTTGGACATGTGAATAATATTATTTCATTAAATTTTGACCTTTTTAAAAACTAAATTGTTATCTTTATAAATAATATATTTTAATAACATTTCCCTGATGTGCTGCTTTGTGACTCTTATATAGCAAGTCAAGTTGTTGGGGAAAGCAACAAATAATAATAATAAAATATATCCAAGCATTTAATGGCTAGAGTAAGCTTGAATGAAGCCTTCAATGTATGATCTTTTGTCCTTGTCTGTTTCTTCAGTTTTCCTTTTTTATACTTTCTGCTCCTTGTTAGGCTTTCTCTCAGTTTGTGATTTATTTCCACTCTTGGATTTTAGATAATATGTTAGTGATAGGAAAGTCAAGATATTTATTGGCCTCTACTTTAATTGTCTCTTCATTCTTTTGGTAAAACTCCCTCGTGCTGGCAGCGAAAAGCCTTCAGGCTACTAGCCATGCATTTCTGCTTCTACCGATGAGATGTATGGTTACCGAAAGTTAGTTCTGTTTCCCCAAATTTGTACTTTTCACTCTAATTATACAGTATAAGTGTTATATCAACCAATAAGATCTATGCTAAATACTTGTCGCTATGACAACTGTTGACTACTTTAAGAATACTTGATAAGATAAATTGCAGTAAAAAATTTCAAGCCCTTCTGTGAATAACATAGAAAAAAAGTCAACATTTTCAGTTCTGTACACATTGCTTAAATCTCATCAAGACACTCAATTCTAAAGAAATCCAAACTAAAAATACCAGACAATGCTTTGTGGGCATGGTTTTGCTTCTCCAATCAGGGGATCCATATTCAATGAAAAGATCTGGGCCCTACCTCAAAGTCTGATGGAGAATGAATGAATACTAATATTTAATAAGTTAAAATAAATTTTAAATGGATGCATCGTTTTCATGAGTCCCTTGACTCATAGTGCTAGTTGATCTTATGCAGTCTAGCTGGTTGAGCTTTCTAGGATTCCTAACAGCTATATTCGTACTCAAAATCAATTTAGGTACATACCACAACAGATACCCAATTATCTAGATTTATATGCATCATCCAAATATATAACCAAGCAAAACAAAACATAACTGTTCATGGAAAAAGTGAGCTAATACTTATATTTCTCATACTGAGAAATTAACAGACACTATTTTAATTTCTTGGTTAAACTGAGAAAAAAGAATTAAATACAATGTTTAAAAGGTAAAAAAATAATGACTTAAAAAGAACCAAATGAACAACAAAACATTGTATTTTAGAATTTTTAAAGGAGAAATTATAGAGTAAAGACCTACTGTGAAAGGTAGGAAAAATAAACTATTTACAATAGAAATAAAATGACAAACATAAGGCTGAAAACAAAACATACATAGGATAATTTGTGTATGTTAAATATCATATGAAGCATATTACATATATTTTGGGATTAATATAGTTTTAAAAGAAAAAAAAATAAAAAAAGTGATTACTACCTAAAACAAACAAACAAAAAAACAACCTACAGTAAATATAAGTACAAGTAGAAATATAAGAACAAACCAGGTAGCAATCAGTAGTTAAGTTACTTTAAGTTGAATTCAAGTTAAAAGCTTAAAATGTAAGGGATTAACCCCAAATATGTTAAAAGTAATGATAAAAAGTATGACATAAGAAAAATTACATCAATTGTAATGAACTTACGTGTTTCAAATTACATAACAGAAATATTTAAAACTGTGTTCTGGTATTCTAAGAAGAATTGAATGTACAGTAACAATGGTGGTAAATATTAGCATACTCTTGATTTCTTGATAAATCTGGAACACAAATTATAAGTGATGCCATAGATCATTTAAATAATTAAGCTAATAGAATTAATATCATTAATCTAATAAGCATGTTAAAATTCTGTCATGAAGAACATGTTTTTTTTACATGTCTATAAACTTTTTTTTAAAGGACTATATATTAGGTCACAAAGGGAATCTCAATAAAAGCAGAAATGTTATAAACCACAGTTATCTGTATAAAAGTAGAGTTGATATAAGTAAATAGAGTAGATGTAAGTACCAAATTGGGAAACAATTGAAAACTTCTCAATCATTTGGAAGCCGCCACCTCTACTCCCTCAACTATTCTAAAAAATCTTTTGTCTAACTTCAGTTTACCAGGGGCAGTTTTCCTTAGGGTGTGCAAGGACCACTATATTCGAATAAATGTGAGAATGTCTATTAAGAAATGAATATTCTCGGCCCGAATGCAGTCATTCCAAACCAGTCAGTAAGGGGGGCTGGTGCTGGAGATCTAGCCACCCATGGAATTTTAGACCAGTAGTGATCTGGAAAATTAGTGATATTAGCTCCAAACTTAAGTTTGGAAAGAAAAAGAGAGACCCCTCTTGGAGAATGAGAGATAGAACATATGTTTATCTCTCTTCCTCTAAAGACCCCTCTGAAATGTTAGAGAAGGAATAAACATGCATATTTATAGAAGTAGATAATAGCAAATAAAATTAGACAATACTAGATAAAAGATGAGGAAGACGAGAATGTGCTTCAGACACCAAGAGGTTTCAGTAATTCTGGAAGAGGAAAAGCAGATAGTGTGGTAATTCATGCAATATGGCAAAGAGGAGAATATGGACAAAGGTGTCAACTTGCCTCTTAGAATCTCACAGAGGCATAAATATAAGAGAAACCAGAGTGCAAGGTGAGAAATGTGGATAAAAATAGGACTTGTTGAAAATGTATATGTGGGATAGCTGGTTCTCAGCCCCTCTCTCATACAAAAATATATATTGTAATACAGTTATATGTCTTCTCCCTCTGGCCCCCAAATCACAGGTAGGAGATTGAAGGTTTCTTCTGTGGAGAAAGTGAATGGCCTCAGAGAGATGAGCTTCACGTCTGTATTTTTTGGGCTCTCCTAGCAAATTGGTTGGCATTCTGATGATCCTAGATCCAAATGCAAAGTCAATAATTCAGGAACACAAAGCTCTTAATCAGCGGCTTAGTGCCTTGTCATTATGAATATTCAATCAAGGATCATCAAACATTTGAGAAAATTCTTCAACATGAAAGAGGAGCACTGCGGTGGGGGAAAAACAATTATATTAGAATAGCCAGATGTAATGAAGTTCTAATAAAAGATGTTTATAGAAGTATTGAATCATAATTTTATTTACTTGTTTTTTTAAGATTTTATTTATTCATTTGAAAGAGAGAGAGAGATCATAAGCAGGGGGGAAAGGCAGAGGGAGAAACAAACTCCCCACTGAGCAGGGAGCCTGATGTGGGATTAGAACCCAAAACCCTGGGATCATGAACTGAGCTGAAGACAGATGCTTAACTGACTGAGTCACCCAGGCATCCCTGCACCATAATTTCAAAGAAGACCAAGAAAATGTGACAAGTAGAAATAAAAAAACAATTCCTGAAATATAAAAGTCAGAAAGAAGTCATATAAAGTAGAAGAAATCTCTGTTAGTAAGTTACACAAAAAGACAATGAGAGGGCAATCAGGAGAAGAAATAGAAGAGACATGAAGGATTATCCTTTAAAATAAATCTCAAGGGAACGTCTGGGTGGCTCAGTTGGTTAAGCGGCTGCCTTCGGCTCAGGACATGATCCCAGCGTCCTGGGATCGAGTCCTGCACTGGGATCCTTGCTTGGCAGGGAGCCTGCTTCTCTCTCTGCCTCTGCCTGCCACTCTGTCTGCCTGTGCTCACTCTCTCTGACAAATAAATAAATAAATAAAAATAAAATAAATCTCAAAAGAAAAAAAACTAAGGGGAAGAAATTATTAAATAATAGAAGAGGGGTGCCTGGGTGTAGCCATTGGGTAAGCATCCAACTCTTGATTTTGGTTCAGGTCATGATTGCAGGGTCATAGGATTGAGCACTGAGTCAGGCTCCCTACTCAGTGCAGAGTCTGCTTTGGATTCTCTCCCTCTCTCTGCCTATCCCCTCATCAAATAAGTAAATAAAACCTTAAAAAAATAAAAAGAAATAATAGAAGAAATTTCCCAGCCCTGAAGGTAATGAGACTCTAGATTTGTACTATCCAATATGGTAGCCACTTGCTGAAAACAGTTCCACACACGTACTCAAAATAGCATCCAAAATATGTTCTCTATAAAGCAATATGAATCATACAGACACAGATTTTCCAAAATAAGCCAGGAAGCTTTAAGTTAATGAGACAAAACTTCCAGGTTCCAAGGGAAATGATTTTTAACCTTAAAATCTAAAATCAGACAAATGTTTTATCAAACCATTTTTAAATATGAAGAGAGAATATTTTCTTACTACCTACCATAAAAAAAATTACTTCCAATGTACTCTGTCATAGGTAGCTACTTGTGGATGTGTTCCAGCAAAATCCAGGAGTAAACCAAGAAATAGGAGGATATGAGAACCAGAAAAATGTGAGTTCAGCTCAGAACATCAGGTAAGCAAAGTTACAAGGTAAATTTCCCTCCTAATCTCCCTAATGTGGGTTACATGAAAAGTTCATCTATCCCTGTTTCAGGGCTTTGATTCTGTTTCTTGCAAATTGGATTACGATGTTAAAAGAAACTTACTGTCATCCTGCCTTGGGTTACATAGCAAAGCATCCCTGTTATAGATCCAGACCTGAATCGTTTTTCTTTAATTCAGATGCTTTCCCCACTATTAGACTAGGAGGTAGAAATGCTTATTATAATATATATCTTATTGTGTCTGTGCAGAAAGATGTCCAAAAGATTGCTTACTAAAAATTGTATTTTTAAAGAGATTTTATTTATTTATTTGAGAGAGAGAGAGAAGGAGAGCGAGCATGAGCCGAGAAGGAGCAGAGGGAGAGGGAGAGGATCTCAAGTTGACCCAGCCTTTAGTGCAGAACCCAATTACGGGGCTCCATCTCATGACTCTGAGACCATGACCTGAGCTGAAGTCAGATGCTTAACTGACTGAGCCACCTAGGAGCCCCTAAAAATTGTTTTATATAGACTCTGGGTGCTGGGACTTTGGGAGAATTAGAGAGGAAGAGAGAGAGAGGAGGGGGGAGGGGCAGCTAGAGAATCTTAAACAGGCTCCACCCCCAGCACGGATCCTGAAGCAGGGCTCGATCTCACAACCCTGAGATCATGACACGAGCTGAAGTCCAGTCAGACTGGTAACCGACTGAGCCCCCCTGAGAGTAATATTATATGGGGACTCAGTCCTTATTCAGAGAGGCCTCAGAGCTGCTTCAATTCTTTCTTTCTTTTAAGATTTTATTTATTTATTTGACAGAGAGAGAGAAAGAGAGAACAAGAGAGGGAAAACAAGCAGGAGGAGTGGGGGACGGGGAAGCAGGCTTCCCGCTGAGCAGGGAGCCCGATGGGGGGCATGATCCCAGGACCCTGGGACCATGACTCAAGCCAAAGGCAGAAGCTTAATGACTGAGCCACCCAGGTGCCTCTCAACTCTTTCTTTTGATTCTGTGAAGTAACCAGTCCCTTTACAACAAATTCTCTTGGACATTTAATTTAGTCAGTTTCTGTGACTAACAACCATAGAGTAGACTTACTGATACTCCAGTTTTCTCTGCTTGCACATGGTCAACAACCTGAGCTCATGACCTGCCAAAGGCCTTTGTTCAAATTCCCATAAGAGCCTCTGGTGCCAGGTTATCGGTGTACTGGTTGTCTTTAGTTTAAGTATGTGTACTTGTTCCTGTTGGCGGTGGCCAGGTCAGGGGAGGCCCCATTATAAAAATGTGGCTTCCTAGGGCTACTCCTGAAACTAGGGCAATGGACAAGAGGAGACACTGTGACAATGTGAGTCCTGAGCTGTGTGTAACACTTTGGCAAATAAACCTGCTGACTCCTCTTTCCCACGCCCTCTAATGTCTCTTTCCACAACCTGAAGGCCCCTAGCAGGATAGGTGATTAGTGTGGATGTACAAAGAGTTATTTAAGGATTCAGTTTATTTATTTATATTCTGGGGCCAGAATTCCTGAGTTTGAATCTCAGCTCTACCACTCAAGCTGTCTGACCATTGGAAAATTATTTAACTCCTTTGAGCCTCAATCTTCTCATCTCTAAAATGAGGATAATAAAACTACTGAATTGTGTGGGAATCAAATGAGTTAATCAGTATAAATGTTTATTTACTTATTTTTTATTTGTTTAAAAGATTTTATTTATTTGACAGAGAGAGAGAGAGGGAGGGAATACAAGTAAGGGGAGTGGGAGAGGGAGGAACAGGCTTTCTGCAGAGTAGGGAGCCCAATGTGGGACTTGATCCCAGGACCCTGGGACCATGACCTGAGCTGAAGGCAAACACTTTAATGACTGAGCCACCCAGGTGCCCCAATATAAACGTTTAAAACAATGCCCCGTGGGGGTGCCCGGGTAGCCTTGTTGGTTAAGCATCTGCCTTCTGCTCAGGTCAGGATCCCAGAGTCCTGGGATGGAGCCCTGCCTCAAGCTCCCTGCTCAGTGAGGAGTCTGCTTCTCCCACAGCTCTTCCCCCTCTGCACCTCCCCTTCCACTCTCCCCCCTGGTCACTGCTCCTGTTTATGGTCTCTCAAAAAATAAGTAAGTAAAATAAAATAAGCAAAAAAATTATTTATTTATTTATTGAGATAGTGAGTGAGAGAGCAAGCGAGAGAGCAAGAGCATGAGCAGGGGGAGATTCAGAGGGAGAAGGAGAAATAAAAAAACTTAAAAAAAAAAAAAAACCAGGGCCAGATGGATAGTAGTTTCCAAATGGATGTCAACTAGTATTACTGATTAATTTTTTTCATTACTATTATAATGTTTGGGATGCCATCACTGAGAGAAAGAGCAGAACTGAATTTTGTGCAGGCTTGTGAGCTTCATATTTTGGGACAAAAAGGAATTTGAAGTTTTAGTTGAATAATTAATTTGCATGCAGTTTTCTTCATCATAATGTTGTAGCATCAGGAAGAATTTCCTTATCTGGGGCACAGGAACACTGTTTTCTCAGTCTGTTTTTCATCATTTTTTGGCCCCAAATAAATCAGTCTCCAGCTCCTCTCTGCCCTGCTCCATCATTGTGATTTCAAGAATGTAGAATCTTCAGTTTCTTCTACCATTTTTCAGTTGTGCCTTCATGTAACTTACACATTATAAGAATGTATAGCATATGTAATATTTCTATTAAAATGACAGTTTCCAAAATATAAACCATATGTTTTTTGGCCCTTATCATCTTTAAACTCATATTTTATGTGTTTATTATTAATCATTTATTTTTCCTTATCTAGTTCATGGAATTAATTAATTCATTATTTAAAATATTATATCTATTTAGGGTACACACAACAAGATGATTTGATCTACATATACCCAGTAAAATGATACTCTATTCAAGCTAATTAACTTGTCATCTCCTGTGATTGCCATTTTTTGTGATGAGAGCACCCTGAAATCTACTCTTAGCACATTACCAGTATTCAATATATTATTATTAACTATAGTCACTATGCATACAATAGTTCTCTAGACTTACTCATCCTACACTCCCAATCTACCCCAACCCCTCTTTATCATTATTATCGTTCTACTTTCTGCTTCTATGAGTTTGACTTTGTTTTTCTTTTAAAGACTCTACATAAAAGTAAGATCATATAATATTTGTCCTTCTCTGGCTTATCTCACTTGGCATAATTCTCTCTAGATTCATCCAAGTTGTTACACATGGCAGGATTTTCTTCTTTCTCATAGCTGAAATGTATTCCATTTGTGTGTGTGTGTGTGTCTCACATTTTATGTATTCATCCCTTGACATTGAGTTGTTTCCATATCTTGGCTACAGTGAATAATGTTTTGATGAACATGGAAGTATAGATACTTTGAGATACTGATCTCATTTCCTTTGGATATATACCTAGAAGTGGGGTTGCTGAATCATATAATAGTCCTAGTTTTGATTTTTTAAAGGAATATCCATGCTTTTCCATAATTTTCATTCTCACCAACAGTGTATAAGTATATGGAATTTCTTTTTTTTTTTTAAAGATTTTATTTATTTGTCAGATAGAGAGCACAGGAGCGAGCACAGGCAGACAGAGTGGCAGGCAGAGGCAGAGGGAGAAGCAGGCTCACTGCTGAGCAAGGAGCCTGATGTGGGACTCGATCCCAGGACGCTGGGATCATGACCTGATCTGAAGGCAGCTGCTCAACCAACTGAGTCACCCAGGCGTCCCTGGAATTTCTTTTTGATCAATACTACCCATTATGATATTTAGCTAGCTGATGCTTATATAATGAATCAGCTTGAAATTTCCCATCATGTTTCTCCTCTCCCTGGTTTAGTTACATTAAAATTCTTGCATCTCTCAAGTCATCATGCCTTTCCATACTTTTACACCTTACATATTTGGTTTCCTCCTCCTGGAATGCCATATTCCATCCACTTTCTCCCTGGCCATTTCATGTTTATTCTTTAAGATTAGAATCTAGTGTCATTTCTCTCTGAATAGTAAAAGTCACTCTTAAGAGGCCACACTCCCACTTCTGGAATGAATTGGGTGATTTTGAATCACAGTAAATGATCAAGTTCATCTGTGGGGCACGTTGCTTCAATTATTATATTAAAATATTGAACTTTGCATTTTTAAGATAGAAGTCAGATTTTTAACATAAAAGTCAGACTTTTCACTCTTTGCTCTCTTTTAAGTCATGGGTAAGGGAGGTGCCTGCTTTAAGTTGTCCTTGTACCAGATGGACTCTTTCTACAACCTGGATAGCTACACAAACAGAAAAGTGTAGATAAATGCCAAAGCACATGGTCTTAGATGGGTCCTGCCATTGGCAAGGGTAATGCCATCCCTTTTCCTAGGATTGAATGTGGGTCAGCTCTGCAGGACATTACAGGAAATGCCACTTCTACCTAATTCTTTGGAATTTAGTATTCCCCAGGTTTTTAAAGATCTTTTTATTGACCATGCTATCGCCACAAATTCATGGTTTTACTTGTTGTTGTTTCCTTTTCTTGGAATGACTTTCTCTCTCTTTCTTTGTCCTCTACAAGCTCATCTTTGATTCTGTGATGTACCCATACTATGAAGTACCCATCTCAGGTATCATTTGCAAAAGAAAACCACTCCCATATAGCCCAGGTTTCTCTATATGCTGCTCTTTGAACTCTCTTAGTACCTTGGCATATGCTCATTATTAAGATGACCAATTTAAAGAGCGCCTGGGTGGCTCAGTGGGTTAAGGCCTCTGCCTTCAGCTCAGGTCATGATCCTGGGGTCCTGGGATTGAGCCCCGCATCGGAATCTCTGCTCAGCGGGGAGCCTGCTTTCCCCTCTCTCTGCCTGCTTCTCTGCCTACTTATGATCTCTCTCTCTCTCTCTGTGTCAAATAAATAAAAAAATAAAATCTTAAAAAAAAGATGATCAATTTACAAAAATAAACATTCTATTTATTTGCTTGTTTGAGTCTCTTACATATTTATCTTCAAGACCCATTGAAGGAAAGGGACATTTATAAAGAGGAGGAACTCTGAAAGGGATGAACAATACAAAGATGGATGGATGGTCCTGGAAAGGAGCCTTCACATGTGTGCATGCATTTCTGAGGAGGCTGAAAACTGAGGATCTATACTTGCACCTACCTGCCTTCTCTACAGGGAGAAAAATGGAAGCTGACATCTCAGGGCAATTCTTTGTCAGAAATATACATCTGCATGAAGAGAAGAGAGTTAAAAATTTAATCTGCAAAGCTATTTAGAGAGTGGATAGGCCTTGACAGGCCTCCCAAATGTATTACAAGAACAAGAAGAGTGGAGTTATGAAAAAAAAAGCTGTTGCAGCAAACAGAATGAAACTAAGCTTTCTTGACAGAATCAGTTTGCCAAATGACTTTAAAACTGCACTTGTCCTTTTTTTTAATTTTCTTAAATATACTCTAATTTAAATGTCTAAGAGAAACTTTTAGAATGTATGTGGTACCATTAAAGAACTCTAAGGTAAAGATACCACAATAACATACATCGTGTTATTTGAGAGAAACAAAATTAAAAACTGTCAGATGACTAACCAGTCACAAAAAAGTAAGGAGGACTCTGGAGGAATCTATGATAACCTGACTGATGATTTTCTAACTCTCACCTTACGTTGAAAATACTGCTTGACATGAATGAACAGAGTAAACTGTTGCTAGTCACCTTCCAAAAAATATGACAGTTTGATGTCACTCTGTGTTCTGTGTGCGTTTTCTTTTACGTACTGCTGCAGGAAGTTTACCCTTACATCCCAACCCACATTTCATCATTGTTAGAGGGGAAAGTGATGTTCTATTTTCTCACTAATACTTAGTATTCTTAGTATTAAATTTCTTTTTTCTTTTAAATTCATAGCTATCTCTCTGAATGCTAAAATAAAGAAGCATATACTTTTTTTATTGGTAGTACTTGGAGTAGATAGATCATCATTATCAAATACTTAAGAAAATGAAGCTATAAAGTCATGTGATCTTTTCAAGAGATATAGAAACAGTTGTGTAATAAAATTCAAGATTTCCTGGATGAGTTTGGTGTTTCAACCAAGTTCTGAACTCCACTGCTATTTTTACAGTCCGTTTTTTTTAAATTATCTGACCAGGCCTCAGATTAGGCAAAAACACACTACTTATGCTAGCAATATTCTGCCTATGAATATTGTAGATTTTTTTTTCCATTCGAAGTCTTAACAACTACTGAAGCATAACTTTTAAGTCCTAAGATGTAAGTCTATCTTAAAATGTTCTTTTAAACCTTTAATATCTAGGGCTTACCCATGGTTATCAGATTTACTGTTAAAGTATCAACTTGTTAAATATAAATACTGATTGTGTGGCCCCTAAACCCAACATATCTACTTTTCTTAACTTACCATGTTCTTTGTTAGCGGGTTCCAAGCTAGCTTGCATTCTGCTCAGATATAGCTAACTTAATGGAAGCATTCAGGTTAATTACATCGTAGTAATTATGAGGGATATTTGTAAATATATTCTTTCTTCTCCATTTTTTTAAAAGATATTATCTGCCTGGGATGCCTGGGTGACTCAGTGGGTTAAAGCCTCTGCCTTCGGCCCAGGTCATGATCCTAGGGTCCTGGGATCGAGCCCCGCATCGGGTTCTCTGCTCAGCGGGGATCCTGCTTCCTCCTCTCTCTCTGCCTGCTTCTCTGCCTACTTGTGATCTCTGTCTGTCAAATAAATAAATAAATCTTAAAAAAAAAGATATTATCTACTTAATTGACAGAGAGAGAGGGAGCACAAGAGACGCAAGCAGGGAGAGAAGCAGAGGGAGAGGGAGAGGGAGAAGCCGGCCCCTTGCTGAGCAGGGAGCCTGAGGCCAGACTTAATCCCAGGACCCTGGGATCATGATCTGAGCTGAAGGCAGATACTTAACTGACTGAGCCACCCAGACATCCCTCTCCTCCTTCTGAATATATGGTAGCTTTGCATTTCTGCAGAAATCTTAACTGTGGTCATGTGCCTTATGTTGGCCAATGCTGTAGGAGCACAAGTGATGTGTTCCTCTTCTAAGAAGAAGCCATAGGAGCCAGGGTATGATGTCCCATGTGTCCCTATACTTCTCTGCAAATGTTGGAAACATGTATTAGATGAATCTTCTGTCAGGGTTGGCTTTTGAGTACCAAGTGATTATAGTCTTCCTCTATTCCCCAATCCCTGCTGATGACACCTGTTGGCTGTTCAGTAGGAAAGAAAAATAAATTTTTGCTGTGTTAAGCCACTGAAATTTTGGGGTTTTCTGCTACTAGAGAATAACTTACTTGATCCTAATTAACGAATCATCTTTTTGTTTGCATGGCATCTGGATTAGGGAGACTAATTTTA
>RCUC01095550.1:0-25831 GCA_003697995.1 Taxidea taxus jeffersonii | reverse complement strand
GGGGAAGGGCCCTCCAGTTTACCTCGTGCTGCAGGTCATATGGTGGCAGGACCCTGGCATAGTTTGCGTCCATCTCCCCACCCTGCCCACCCTGCTCCTTGTGCCCCATTGCCACCCTTTCAGGGCTGCACTTCCAAATCCTGTGCTTTGTCACTGTTCACGCCCTCAATAGTACATGATCATCTGTATAAACGTAACCACAAGACAGTCTTCCATGTTCGTACGCACACTCCCCGTGCCCTGGTGCTCTTAAAACAGTGTGCAAATCCACCCATCCGTCTGGTGTCACTGTCCGTCCTGAAGGACTTCTGGAACCTTCCTTTGCAATGCAGCTCTATTGCAGAGATGCTCTTAGCCTTTGTGTGCCTGAACAAGCTTTTGTTTCACCTTCTTTTTCACTGGATGAGGAACTCTACTGGCATTGGCATTGGCATTCCCTGTTCTTCCCTCGGTGTTTTATAGATGTCCTTCCCTGGCCTCCAGGCTTGTTTCTGACACTTGGCCTTGTGAGTCTTACCTTTGCTCCTTGGTTCGTAGCATGGCAGTCAGTGGTCAGACGGTTTTGCTTATGGTATGCTGTGACATGGTTCTTTGTTTTCCTGCAGGCACTCCTTGGATCTATGGAATTATTGTGTTCCTCACATTTGGGCCATTCTTTCCTCAGATACCACACTCTCGGGATTCCAGTTACGCATATGTTGGAACTCTTGGTACCATCATCCCACAGTTCACTGAGGCTGTGTTCGTTCTCCTGTAGACTTCTTTCTGTGTATGATTCATTTTGGATAGTTTCTGGTAGTTTGTCATCAGGTTCATAACCTTTTCTTCCACATTGTCTAATATTAATCCCACCTCATGAGTTTTTCTTTCCAGCTTTTTCATTTCTCGGCTCCAGAGGTTCCATGTGGCTCTCTCCTCATACCTCATATTTCTCTTCTCACCAGTTCAAGTTTCTTTAAAGCCCCTGAACATTTTCCAAATGTAGTAGTTGCTCTGAAGTGAAACCTTTGTCTTTCAGTTCCGTTGTCTCTGTCCTTTGTGAGTCTGTTTTCATTCGCTGAATTTTCTCCTGGGTTAGAGGGGGGTCACATTTTCCTATAGCTTCACACATCTGGAGGTTTTGGTTTGGGATACTGAGTGTTGTGAATTCCATGGGGTCATGTGGTGGATTTTGTTGTCTTGAAGTGTGTTGGTTCTGCTGCTGGCTGCTGGCAGATGGGTTAGTGGTGGATCAGCTGATTCTGCGGAAGCTCATTTCTGAGATTTTTTTAGTAAAGGGAACTGAGTGAAGCCTTTACTTGAGGGCCAGTTTAGCTCCCCTGCTGAGTGGGGTACAGCGAGGGCTCCCCTGGACTAGCAACACATATGGCACATCTCTTAGGCCACGTCCTCTGGCCCTGGGCCCTGCCTGGGGGAGCGCCCCCAAGCCTTCAAGGGGAGCAGCTCCGGCCCCGAGTGCAGGCTCTAGGAGAGGCTTCTGCACTGCCCCCTCCTCCAAGGTTCTCTGCCCACATCTGGCGCCTTCAGCCTCCCCAGCCTGTGATCTGGAAGGTTTCTTAAGGCAATGAGCTGGGCAGGCAGAGGCTGCCACAGGGGCCCACAGCATTTGGGGTTCCCCTGAGCCTGCCTGCCCCACCCTGAACCTGACTCAGAAGGAAGGTTAAGAATTGGTGGATTATGCAGCCAGCTTTATTCCAGTAGGTTCTTAGAGGTGACAGACTTGATGTGTTTTGAGTCATTCAAATTAAATATATTTGCTTTATAGTAAATAGCCGAGAACTTTTGTTTAGAAAAATAAAAACCTTACTTTGATCTAAAAACAGATTTCCATTGCAAGTAGCAAACCTCCCCCCACAATAAAACAGTGTGTGCCAAAGGCCACTTGAGTGGATGTTAGAGACACACAAGTGGTTTTAGTACATTTTAGAGCTCTTTAGAGATTTCTCTTTTCTTAAACCTTTTTGTAGCAATTTTAATTTCATTACCCTTCATTGAAATGTTGCTGGGCCTCTGAGCTGGGAGTTTGTGGCAGGTGGGATGGTCATATGCCAGTGTGCAGGACACTCCAAATCAGATTCCTGCAGCCCCAGGAGAGGAGCCCCAGCTGGGACCTATGGTTCCTCCTGGAAATCTTAAGCGGGGGTTGGAGGGTGGGGGGGTATGTTGGAGGGGTTGGGGAGCACAGTGGCGAGCAGGTGCCGCATGTGGAAGAGTCTGCACAAAAGGTCAAGGTAGTCTGGCCTGGGGTGGAGGAGTTGACTCAGGCAGCCTCATTAACCCCGATTACCACGGGCGGGTCCTGCTGGGCCTGTAAATGTGACTAGGACTGTGACCAGCTGTCCACTGCTGGGTGGCATGGCCTGAGAGCCATTAGAGCACATCGTGTCATCCAGTGAGTGTGAGGGCACTGGGGGCTGCTGCTCCCTTTGTTCTAATGTCTTAGCAGGTGGGGCCTCTTTCCCCCTGCCTGCACAGGGCTGGTGGAACTTAGCTGGGTCTGGTCCTGGTGGCTGTTTTTGTTAGGGGCTATAGATGGGGCCTGTGGGGAGTCACCCAGGTATATATGTGATAGGATAAGTGAACGGCTCTGCTGTTGACAAGAAGGGCCTGGTTCTCTTGCAGAAGGGAGGAGTCACCATGAGAACAGGGGCCTGGTTCCATGACGATAGCCAGGCCGCGTGGGGACATGTACTTGGCATTGTTGAGAAAGCCTGGGCTTTTGGGCCTCTCTGCCAGCTTTTCCAATGGGTAAAGTCACGGCTGTTGGAGAATGAGTGACTGCAGGAAAGGAGTCTTCTAGATAACTTGCTTGACAGCTTCCAAACCAGTTAAATGCTTCACCAGATGGCCCATGGGGAACATGCGGTCCAGGGGGAGGGTGGCCCACCACACCAGCTGGTGGGGGTGCTGGTACCCAGGCACTGTTGGGGCTGCCCTGGTGGGGTTCCTTCTGGGGAGATGTGCCCTTTCAGGTTCCTCCCCATTATTACTCTAAATCCAGGCTTGCATCACTACCATTGTCATGGCCCCTGTCCCCCAAGTCCCTGGAGCCCACAGGCCTTGCCCTGTGTTGGTAGCAGACCACACATGGCCCTTGAGTTAACCCTAGGCTGGCTCACATGGGGGTCTGGGCCTGCAGACGTGGAGGTCCGAGAAGCAAGCCCCAGGAGCTCTCTGCCACTGTGGCATCTGATGTGTGTCTGCTCTGGGCTTTGTGCCTACTGTTCCCTCTGCCAGGAGAGGCCTGCTTTCCTGTCCTTGACGATCAGGTAAAGTTGGTAGAGTTCCCAAGGACCGCTTTGCCTGAGCTGTGGTGTTCTTGTGTCTTCTGCTGTTCCCTTCCATCTGCTCTATATGCTGCACGGAAAATGGTTAACAGACTGGAATAGCTCCCTCAGGTGTTCAGGAATCCTCTGGGTTCAGGTGATGTTGCTCAAAACCCAGGAGTCTGCAGAGAAAGACCCTCCGTGAGCCTGAGGGCCGGCTACAGCTGTCACGGAGGTGTGCTGAGGACCCGTGGAATTTACCCATTTTAGGTGTAGAGTCTGTGAGTGTATTTTTTTTTTTTAAGATTTATTTATCACAAGTAGATTTATCATAAGAGAGGCAGGCAGGGAGAGAGGAGGAAGCAGGCTCCCTTCTGAGTAGAGAGCCCGACACGGGGCTCGATCCCAGAACCCTGGGATCATGACCTGAGCCAAAGGCAGAGGCTTTAACCCATTGAGCCACCCAGTTGCCCCAAGTCTGTGAGTGTTAACACACTGCCCTAGACCTTGCTCCCGAAGCCTGTAGCCACTCCCTGCTCCCGCCTGTGGCCCAGGCACTCACTGATCTGCTTTCTGTCTCTTTGGTTTTGCCTTTCCTGGACATGTATGTGAGCAGAGTCATACGGTTCAGGGTGTCCTGTGTGGAGGCGCGCTTACTTACTAGCCCGTGGCTTTGAGGTTTGTCCATGTGTCCGTCTGGAGTTTGTTCCCTTTTCTTCGGGGTAGTATTCTGTTGTTACCTAGTCCACTGGTTGGAGGATGCTTGGGTTGTTGCTGCCTTTTGGATCCTAAGAGTAATTCTGCTGTGCACATCTGTATATATGTTTTTGTGTAGACCTATAAATTTCTCTTGGGTCTGTCCCTTTCAGTGGAAATGCGGGGTCATATGGTAACTGTGTTTAACCTTTTTTAGAAACTACCAGACCATTTTCCACAGTGCTTTGCTGTGGGAGCTCCCACCAGTGTGTTGGGTCGTGTCCTTTTTGTTTTAGCTATCCTGATAAGTGCATGATATCTCCTGCAAAACCTGCGGCTTCTCCTGAGCTCATCGAGCTCATCATACAGGCCACCTGTAGGTTTTCTTTTGGTCTGTCTTTAACCCAATCCCAAGCAAAGACCTCTTAAATATTGTGTCTCCAAGGGCCGAGCTGGGCCAGGGACCCCACAGGTGCTGTTTCTCATTCTCTGAACGTCAGTGCAGGGGGCCGTCGTAGCTTATAGGGTGGGTCAGCAGATCCTGAGCCTGCCTTGGGGAAAGCCTCGCCTCTGTCTTTGAAGCACGGCGACCGTCCAAGGCAGGGGCTGGTTTCCAGTCTTGGAGCCAGATGAGGGGCTGGAGGATGTCCCACGTCTGACATCCTGGCAGTAAAAGGTGATGTGCTTTGGAAGTGTAGGCTGTGTAGGAAGTGTCGGCTGGTTTCTAGGGTATCAGGTAAGTGCTGGTGCTTTGTGTGGTCTCTCAGGACATGTGGAATTCTGCCCCAAGTTCACTGACAAGCTACAGCAGATGACAAGAGTCCTTGAGATTTGGCAATAGAGTGAGCTCTTGGTAAACAGAGTGTGGTATAGCGGGGAGCACATGCGTGGCTTGTGTGGTCCCAGCTGGCTGGGCCATACCTGCCTCATATGACCGCAGCCCTCAGCCCAGCCCCTAATGGACCCATGCACGTCAAGAGGCCAACCTGCCCATTGGTTGGTCCTTCCTGTGATTCTAGAGAGCTGCTTCACCCACCCAGTACACGTGGTGGGCCTGATGGTCTGGATGGGGAACAGACAAGTAGTCACCCCAGACACCTGGGGTCTGGGAGTGTGGGGGCCAGCTGGGCGGGCCTCCTCTCACTGCCAGTCAGGCTGGGGTACAGACCCGAGGGGCAGGCTCAGATGGAGATGGGAGTCCCAGCCATCTGGAGGAGGCTGGAGAGGACAGTGGGCACAGAAGGAAGGAGGGTTTGGGGGCAGAGGGAAGGGGTTGTGATGACAAACAAGGGCCACGCCGTGGGGTGATAATGTGTTGTACAGAAGGTGGGTGCTCGGGCCCAGGATGGGTGAGAAAGAGTTAGGTGCGACCCTCCATCTGGATCCACGTTCTTTCTGAAATTCTAACAGAAGGCTGATCTCTGAATAGCTGAAGCTTAAAGTATTTTGAGTTTTTATGTATATTTTTTCTTGTGACATTTGGAAATTCTGCCACCCCAGGCTCAGTGACAAACTGCTCTGAAGCTGTCATGTGAGCAGGCCTTGGGCCTGTCCTGGGAGTCTTCTGGCCAGTGGTGCTCATCCATCGCGATTCCCGGGGGTGTCTCCGGGGCAGGGTGGTCTGGGCTGATGTTGGTTTGGAGGGAGCGGTGAGGGGCTGCCTGTTGCCTATGTCTCCAGTCTGACCTCTCATCTACCTGCCCCATGTCATCCAGGAACTCCTACTGAGACTTCAAAATCCTGCTCCTGAGGCCTTTCCTGTAATTTTTAGATGCGTGTATGTTTTCTCTTGCCTCTTCTGAAAACATTGTCCTTACTCTCCTCTTTCTATAACTGGGAAGTGAGTCTTGGATTTTGAGTTATCTTTATTGACATTTTCCCATTTTGCTTTTTTGCAGGAGTCTGTTTCACTGAGACCATCAATCCGATTTCAAGGAAGTCAAGGGGTGAGTGTTCTTTGTCTTAAGCACATCTGGAATTGTGGCAGCGTGCTCTCTGGCCTATCGTGGCGTGCCGGGTACAGAAGCAGGCCGCGGACAGCATTTTGGTCCCATCTCTGTGTGTCAGGGCAGGCACTGGGCCAAGCTAAGGTCTGCCAGGCTGGTCCCATTGCCGGGGCCACACCAAGTGGCTCTCTGGGGTGAATGCAGCTTTTCTGTTTAGCAGTCCCTCAGTCTCCCCTTCCTTCCTGTAGCCAATGCATAGCTGACTCCCAGACCCCCAGGTCTCTGTTCTGATCTCATCTCTGTGCTGACTCAAAACTGAGGTGTCCCAGGGACCAAGCAGCCCTGGAGCTGTGGCCTCCCCAGGAGCTGGTTTGTTGGTGCACCTAGGACTGTGGATGTCTGATTTTAGTACTGGGCTACTGATGGGGGAAGGGGATTGTTATAGAAACTGAGCACTCCATGTTTTCTGAAACGCATGTATTTCATTCTAAATGACAGTCTTACAGAGAAATTGGAGAATAAAAGAAAGGATGAGTTGTCCACAATCCTTGCCCCCCAAGGCTTGGAACCTCCCCGCCCCCGCCCAGGTCCCTCACCCACCAAACATGCCTTGGAACATTTCAGATTTTTTTCTGGTTTTTATTGCAACTCTTTTTTTTTTTTTTTTTTTTTTAATTTAAATCTGAAGTGTTGCTGGAAGTATCTGAGTCAGTTTCCACTTGACAGCTGGCCGGCTGCCTCCTTATGGAGGAGGTCTGTGGGTTTCACCCCCTGCCAGCATCCTCTAGAGAGGGCCTGTAGAAGATCCCTGTGTCAGTGTGCAGATGCAAAGATACCAGAAGATACACTGTAAGGCATTGGCTCCCACAGTTGTGGGGCTGGTGAGGCTGAAGTCCATCTATGGGGCAGGCAGGAATGGACACTGTGGTACACAGGATAGCTTCTTTGTCCCCAGGGAAACCTCAGTTTCCCTCTTAAGGCCTTCAGCTGATTGGATGAGGCCCACTCAGACCATTGAGCGTCATTTTCTTTTTTTCTTTTTTTTTTTTTTTAAGATTCTATTTATTTATTTGACAGAGAGATCACAAGCAGACAGAGAGGCAGGCAGAGAGAGAGGGGGAAGCGGGCCTCCCGCCGAGCAGAGAGCCTGATGCAGGGCTTGGTCCCAGGATCCTGAGATCATGACCTGAGCCGAAGGCAGAGGTTTAACCCACTGAGCCACCTAGGCGCCCCTGAGGGTCATTTTCTTAAAGTCAGCTGGTTGTGGATGTCACCACATCTTCAGAATACCTCCATCCAGATTAGCATTCAGGGTGTCATTTGGGGCTGTGGCCTGGCCAGGTGCATATGTGACCATTATGCCAAGACCTGTCAAGATCAGCAAGACTCCCTGAAAGGCCCCAGACTCCCTGCTTCCCCAGCAGTGCCTCCTCTGGGACATCCACACCTTTGTTGGGCCTCTTTGAGAGTCTTTTTTTTTTTTTTTTTTGACAGACAGAGATCACAAGCAGGCAGAGAGAGAGGAGGAAGCAGGGTCCCCGGTGAGCAGAGCCCGATGTAGGGCTCAATTCCAGGACCCTGGGATCATGACCTGAGCCAAAGGCAGAGGCTTTAACCCACTGAGCCACCTAGGTGCCCCTACTTCGGGAGTCTTGTGGCAGCTTTCCCTTTATCTTCTTCCCTGGGACATTTCCCCAAGGGCAGAGGTCAGTGTTGGGGGCAGGACTCCCTGGGCTTGCTGCCAGACTAGCCTTCATGGCGCCCTCTGGTGGCCAGTGATCCTGCTGTGCCCTCAGCAGTCACGGAAAGACGAGAAAGTGGATCCATGGAAAGGGCCACTGGGTTCAGTGGCTTATCTAGGGAGCAGCATTTTCTGGTCAGCAAGACACCACATGACCACTCACAAAAGGCACAGAAGCACCATGAGGTCCTCTTGGGCCGTGCCTTGTGTTACTGAAATTTCTGTGCAAAGCCTGAGAACCACATCCATTTAACTTGGGGGTCCTCCACCTCAGATTTAGAATCATGTTTTACCTGCTTTTTCTTCTTTCTGGATTTTTCTCATGTGTTACAGAGTTTCTAGAGGGTTCTGAGGGTACAGAGGCCCTGTGCTGCAGCTCCAGGCAAGCCAGACCACGATTCTCCACTAGGAGGCTGTTCCCTGTGCAAGCCTGTGTGAGGGCTGGAGGATGCTAAATGGCCAGGAGGAATGCTATTCTTTCCCTGCTTGCTGTGAAGTGTCAGCCACTAGGTCTGCCCTCTGTGTTTTCTTAACCTTGTCCTTCTCCTCCTGGGCATCGATGGGATGAGTCCCCTCCTCCCTGCCAGTTGTGAGGGGCCTGGCTTGGTGCTAGGCACATAGCAGGCTGCATCCATATAGTCACCTTGCTACGGGAGGACGTAGGGCACCCGGGCTCTCACCTCCTACTTCTGGTCGCTCAGCTGCTTGTGGAAAGCTGGGGCTGGAGATGAACCAGTAAGGTAGGCTGGACATTGGTCAGTGGGGTGGGGCTAGGCAGGCTTATTCATTGTTCATGGTGCATGGGCTGATTCCATGTTTGGCTCCTTGTAGGGTGACGGGGACCCTCTTTCCCAGAGCCCCATGAAGCTGACAGACTGAAGATTAAGACTCCATCTGTGGGCTCCTGAGCTCAGGGAGCTTGGCCAATTCTTTTCACCATGCCTCAGCCTCCTTGCCCAGGAGATGAGCTCTCTGCCTCAGGGGTCATGGTGTATGCCATTAATGAGGCCTTAGGAGAACCAGTGTCCTCCCTGCATCCCAGAACAAGCTCACTCAGCCTCTTATGTGCGTCCCCCTCGGTGTGCACAGCCAGCTCAGGCTGCAGCATTGGGTGCCTCCTGGGTGGGGGGTGCCGCCTGTGTAGGGGGTGCCACCTGGCCTGGCACCTCCCTGCCTATGCTCAAGCCCAACCTGCCCAGGGAGGTGTGCAGCTGGGCCCTGATGTTGGCTGCTTCCTTGGAGTGACTAATGGCATTTGCCACAGCATCCAAAGAGCCACCTGTAGCATGTTGGTCCTCTGGGGTGTCATATGCCCTGGCAAGATGTTCATCCTTGTTTCATTTGCCATGTGCGCCTTTGTGTTTGCATTCTCGGCCTTCTCTTAGACACTGTGCTGGCTGACCTGGGCCCCTCTGGTCTCTGGTGGTCACTTCTAAGTTGTTAACCTCTGACAGCTGTGAAAAGTCAGCTCCAGAGGGGAAGAGAAACCCCCACCTGGCCAGCCCCATCCTGAAACTCTTCAGTTGATGAGAAAAGAGAAGTAGTATCAGCATCCAGGGCTCTGAAGGGTCTTTGCATTTCCCTGCACTGCACCAGGAGCCTCAGCTGCACTTTCTAGAATGAGGTTTGGCAGCTCTGGTCAGAGGCGTTTGACCAGTTTTTGTATGTGTGGCCAGGAGCCATCTCTGCAGGTAAGAGCACACACAAGATTGAGTCACTGGGTACTTGCTGCTGCGTCGTTCGTAACAGGGGCAATTTGGAAATGGTCTAAAAACTTTCTAAGATGGGGGGTTTCAGAGTTGGGGGGCCAACCATGTGCCAGGGTTGAACAGAGTGCAGGGGCTGTGCGCTCCCTCTCCTGAGCCTCCTGGGCCAGTGAGCGCCTGAGGGCAGGTGCTTACAGTGCACCCTGGGGCTGGGGCTGAGGGATGCCCCTGGGCGGAAGAGGGTGCTTTGCTCTTGGAAGTCCAGTTCAGCAATGGTAGTTCTCTTTACCCAGAATATGTTTTATTCTGAAGCTGCCCCTGTGGGGCAGCTGAGACTCAGTCGGGAAGGCACATAGTCCAGCCAAGCAGGGCTGAGTTTTGGGCCACATCCTGGAACATGTGCCAAGCTCTTTGCTGACCCAGAGAAAGCCATGCGCTCCTGGGCTGTTCATGCCCCCCTGGCTAATTTCCCTGCCTGGTTCCTGGTGACTGATAACCGGTAACCATTGTCGTTTGGGAGCTGGCAAAGCAGCCTGTTAACCAGGGGATTCCACAGGCCGTGGTAGTGCTGGGAAGGAGCTGGGACTAAGAGAGCGGGCCACACCAGCTGGCAAACCTCCCCTCTACTTCCCTCCCTCCCTGATTCTGGTGCTCCCAGCTTTGTCCTGAAGGATACCAGAGACCTCTGTGTGCGTCCTCCTCTGTCATGGGCAGCATCACGTTCTCGTCCATCAGTTTCAAGCCCTGGGTTCCTCATTGTCCTGCGGCTCCAGGAGCTACACAAACCCACCTCTGGCCTCTGTGCTGGGACCCCCACTTCCAGAATGAATTTTGAAAGTGGGCGTACCCACCTGCGTGGAAAAGGTTTAGGTGCGGTAAAAGGGTCAGAGTGAAGAGTCCCCCACAGGCCCTACCCAGAGAGAAGCACGGTCACTTTGGGAGTCAGACCTGACCTCCTTCCCTCCTCTCAGGGGTGCAGCCCAGTCACTGTCCTGAGCAGACTGAGGTGGAAAATGCCACCTGGGGAGGCCAAGTTTCCACCAGAGCCAGGATGGGATGAGGGAGAGGTTCAAGAGTGAGGTGAAGAAGCGCTGCCCTGCCCCACCCCGCCCCCTGCACCCCGCCATGGCAGCAGGAATCCTGCTCCACTGGAAGCTGCTTTTGATTTGCTGACTTGGTGGCGCTTGAGTGTTCTTTGGCATCCTGGGCCACTGTGTCGGTGTGCATCTGGCTCTGGGTACATCTCCTGCAGTGACCCTTAGCAGCCTGAACCTTGGCCTCTGGGCAGCATGTTTCCTGCTACGTCTATAAAGGAAAACAGGAGTCACATCCAAGAAGGGATGAGTGAACAGCACAGGGTAGCCCCATGTGTTGGAAAGGAGATCTCATGTGCGGGCAAGACAGGCCCCCACTGCCAGGTCTGGGAGCCACTCAGCCAGGCTGGCTCTCACTGTGCACATCCGGGCCTCTCCTTGGGACAGGGACTGACTGTATGCTGGGCAGGTCACTCAGTTTTGGGGACCAACTCTAGGCCATGTGCATATGCAGGTTCCCTACGGGTCCACGCACCACCCTGAGGGGTGAGATAGGGAGGCCGTTGAGCTGGGTCAGGAGCAGTGTCCCTTCTTATGGCCTGAGCCACTGTGTCCTCAGTGTCAGACAGGCTGAACTGCCTTTATTTACCTGTGACAGTGGAGCAGGGGTGGAATTCAGCTGCGCCGTGTTCAGTCCGTTGCTGATGAAGGGTGTTGGTGTGTCACCTCATTAGAGAGGAAACAGGGCTTGGGCATACCAAGGTGGTTTGGCAGCCTGGGGATGAGGCCGGAATGCAGCCTGCCTGTCCCCTTAACCTCCATTTACCACTCCTGCCCCCTTGTGCATTTGTCAGCTGTGATGAGCTCCAGCACCCAAATCCCAGGGATTACTTTATGAGGTGTGACCACTGGTGACAGGGCTCTAGAGGCCCATCCTGCACCCTGAATATGGGCCAGCAACCAGAACATGGGGTCTTCCTACAAGTCCCTCCATAGCCCCTAGGACCTTAACTGAGGGAGGGTTGGTCTGGAATCCTACAGTGGCCTCTGGGCACAAGGCTGTCCCATCTGTGGTGAGCCCTGCACCTTGGGTGGGACCATTGCTGTCTGTCTGTCTGTCTGCTAGCCAGGCTCCCCATCCCTTCTGCAGAGGCACCGCCCAAAGTGAGGTTTGCATTAACCAAGACATTCATCTTGTGTCACATGTAACCATGTTCTGGTTTGTTGGGGTGAGTGCTGCCCATCTGTGAGGGCCTGCTGGGCAGTGACGGACACTCAGGTGGAGTCTGCATCGCACAGGGGAGCAAGGATTGGGGCATCTTGGCTGCTCCGTGTGCCCTGATGGCTCCCGATGCCCACCTTGTCTTATTTCATCTTCACGCACATCCCAGGCCAGATCTGCCCCATAGGCTGGGCAGGAAGCTGGGTCATAGCCCAGATCAGGGTGGGATCCCTGTCTCTGGGTGTATGTAAAGCACTCTGCGCTCCTCAGACCGAGATGCCATCGCTGCTTAGAAAGTGCTAGCACATCCTCTTTGTGTCAAGTTGTGGGATGGTCTGGGATCCAGTGGATGGGCCATTCCATGGTTCCCCACCCCCCATGCCCTCGTGTCCTGAACCTCCCAGTGATGTCTCCCATTCTCCACACAGCACATCTCCATCCCCCAGCCTGACTGCCCCACAGAGGCACGGACATTCTCCTTCTACCTCTCCAACATTGGCCGTGACAGCCCCCAGGGCAGCTTCGACTGCATCCAGCAATATGTCTCCAGGTGAGGTCCCACCCGGGCCCAGTGCCCTCTTCTTTTTTTCTTCTTTTTTTACATAAGTTTATTTATTTAAATAATCTCTGCACATAACATGGGTCTTAAACTCAGGACCACGAGATCGAGAGCCACATGCTCTACAGGCTGAGCCAGCCAGGCTGGCCCGGTGCCTCCTTCCTTCTCTGCATGAGCCTTGCTGCTTATTTCAGCGTGTCTGGGACGCGGGTACAAGTGCTGGCCTGCTGCTGTCTCTGCCCAGGGGCCTGGGTTCCCTTGTTTCTTCCAGATTGAGACGTGCCGTGTGGAAACCATGCTGCTCAAGTTAGCCCTGACCCCATTTCCCTACTAGGGGTTGTGGGGTGGGGGGCGGTATGGGCTCCTAGACCGTCTGTCCTTGTCATCCCAGGAGTTCATCTTGGCTCCTGGCCCCTTGTCTTACAGCCACGGGGATGTTCACCTGGACTGCCTGGGCAGCATCCAGGACAAAATCACAGTGTGTGCCACCGACGACTCCTACCAGAAAGCACGGCAGAGCATGGCACAGGCCGAGGAGGAGACAAGGAGCCGTGGGGCCATTGTCATCAAGGCTGGAGGCCGCTACCTGGGTGAGTATGAGGCCCGGGACTCCCACCTGTCAGGGGCTCATGCCTGCTGGGCACCTGTGGGGGTGGGGAGCAGGAGAGACTCAAGGCCTGTCCTGGCCAGGAGCTGGAGGTATGGGTTGACGGGTGTGGCCCCAAGCAGGGTGAGCCAGGTCGTTGTTGGATCAAAAAGAAAGGTCCCATTACACTGGCTGAGTCAGCTAGGGGCTGTGGCATCTGTTGATTGCCCAGTTTGGATAAGAGCCCCAAGAACTCTAGGAATTCCAAATCCACGGGCCCCTCTCCCAGGCTCTGGCCTCGGGGATCTCTACCCATCAGAGAGATAGTGCTCCTTCAGGGCTGCAGTTTGTCCTCCTCTAGTGGCCATCCCTGCCCTCACCTGCCTGCCCAACTCCTCCCCAAGACCGACACGGCCAGTGGCAAGGTGCACATGGCGAGATGTACCCTGTGGCAAGAAGCCTGCTGCTGGGTTGGGGCCAGTGAAGGGCTGTCAGGTCGCACCTGTGAAGATATGTTGACCCCCTGCCGGATGAGAAGCCCCTGGCAGCTCATCATCTGCTTGGAAACAGTTTTGGTGAAGTTGAGACACACCCGACTGGAGAGTGTGTTTACTTGTAGGAAGCTCTGTTGCTGCTTTAGGCTTCCCAGTACCTAGGCCCAGACAAGTTCACAAGTCATCAGGATTCAAGGCCAGGAGGAAGGGTGTTAGGCCTGAGGGAGACATGAAATGGCTTACAGCAAATGGTTTTGGGGGCTTTTCTTTTTTAAGAAAAGGTAGGAGGATTTCAAAGACCCCCCCAGAGGAGCACGTGATTTCACTGGCTTGGTGGTGGGATTGGCTCTGGACGAAACCCCAGACGTCCTTGCAGGAGTCCATGCCTCCAGTGAACGCTGCATCTGGGCGGACGTGGCTGTGCGTGCTGAGGGAGCCTATGCTCTGTGATGTGAGCCGCTGCTGGGGATGGAGCCCACCACCGGCCCCCAGAGCCACAGCCCGAATCCCAGCATGCTTCCCCTGCCTGGTGTCACCTCAAGGTGCAAATGTGGACGTGCCTATGCATCTCCATAAATTTCTGGTCCTTCAGCCTAAAATCGGGACAGAAATGCGGCTTCTTTGGCCACTTAGGGTACAGCAGGAGTTTTGTAGTAGTTTCGGTTCTGGCGGAAGCACTTGTCCCCTGGCCTCTGAAGACAGACATGCATGTCCCACTGTGTCAGGCCTCTCCCTGACCCTGAGGATTCTGATAGCACTTCTTCCTGTGTTAATTTGACAAATGAGATTTAAGTGATGAGGACAAAAACAAACAAAAAAAAAAGTCCTCACGGAGAGCTTTCTGGCCCAAGTTCACAAGGCATGCACTGCCCGCCCTTGGCCGTGCGTGTTCCTCAGGGGCGGTGCTGCTGTCCAGAGTGGAGTTCACAGTTTCCGAGCAGAGGCCCCTCTGTCCAGAGCAGAGCTGGAGTCTGTTTGCTCTAGAAGGGTGGGAGGTCTGGTTGCTGCTCCTGGGACTCTGAGCATAGCCATGTCTGCCCAAGAAGTGCTCGATGGGGCTGCAGCCAGGGAGCTGCTCTTACCCCGGCATCTCCAAAGAAGCTACCCAAGTGGCCCGATGCCTTTGTTCACTCCTCCTTTTTCATAAAAGTGAATGGGGGATCCTGTGGGGCCAGCACAGTGCTGTGATGTGGAGGCTCTGGGGGCACCTGCCTCTGACCATTCAGGAACCCCACTCTTTTTACTGTCGGCCCCTTCCCCCTGTAGTGGTTGGGCTGCCCGTGATGAAGTCCATTCTGTCTCCTGCAGCTCCTGCTTCTGACGCTAGGGGCCCTGCAAGCCCTTAATGAGCTGTGTGTGGTCAGCAGGTGGTGCTCTCAGCTGTCCTGAGTCCCCACTGAGCCGCCCAGGCTGGACCCAGCTCAGACTGCCTTCCCCTGGGGCTGGCAGCCATCAGTGAGCATCCTGGCACTCACTCCGAACTTGGCATCCACCCCAGGCAGAGGGACACAGAGCCCTCCCCCACAACCCCCTCACCCCCTAACCCCCTCACATCCCTAATGCCTTGGCTCTTGTTGCAGGCAAGAAGGTTCAGTTTCGGAAACCAGCCCCGGGGGCCACGGATGCTGTCCCCTCCCGGAAGCGGGCGACCCCCATCAACCTGGCCAGTGCCATCAAGAAGAGCAATGTTGGTGGCATTAGCGGGGGCAGTGGGGTGTCTCAGAGGCCTTTCCGTGACCGAGTGCTGCACCTCCTGGCGCTGAGGCCCTACCGGAAGGCCGAGCTGTTGCTGCGGCTGCAGAAGGACGGCCTGGCCCAGGCGGACAAGGATGCGCTGGATGGCCTCCTCCAGCAGGTTCGTGCTTGCCCGGGGCCAGGTTGAGGGTCCAGTCAGCCTTGAGTGGCTTCTGTACCGGGTCTGGACACAGGGCGGCTTGGGAAGGGCCCTTCCCGGGGTCTCTTCCAGGAGTCTCAGCCTGCCTCAGAGCCTCGGCCTTCTGGGTTAGGACGTGCTTAGGGCTGTCACAGACGTGTCTGTGGTCGTGGTGCTTGCTCTCCATTGGCCCTGAGGTTGGTCAGCGTGAGGTCAGCACCCTAGTCCTTACCATCTGTGAACACACAGGCAGTGGGCACCCCACACAGGATCCTGGACATCAGTTGCCCAGTGATTGTAGAGTCCAGAGAAGCCTAGGTAACCGCAGAGCTCAGCCTCCTCAGGCAGCTTCCCTGCCACTCACCAGCCTCGGCCCTAGGCAAGGGGCTTCCCTTGTGGACCCTTGGGCTGCTGTGTGTGGCCGCAGCTTGACTGTAGCACCTCGTGTGGGGTGGGAGGCTGAGCTGAGGGGAACGTGATGTCAGCAGATGGAGACTGCTATTAACAGAAGAGCTCAGGCCTCGGAGCAGGAGCTGTAGGCCTGGCCGCTTCTTCCCCTACGCCCTTCCCTGTCTCCCAGAGCCCGTGGAGGGAGCTGGAGGACTCCCGGGAAGGTAAACAGCTTGTTCTGGCCTTGCCACGTCAGCTGGGCCATGCAGCTGACTCGGGGCCCTGCTGAGAGGTTCACGTGGCTGGCGGTGGACAGTCCATCCTGTGGAGGAGGCACAGTTGAACCTGGAGGGGTTCTGTCCTCCAACTCACTTGCCCCCCCTTACATCCTGCCTCAGACACTCTGGGCGCATAGACAGTGCAAAACTCACATGCTGTGATAATGAGTAGTTGTGTCTGAAGATGAGCTATGGGGCTCACTGCCCCTTGTGTCACTGGCACTCTGGCCTGTGGGGCGCCACTTGCCGGAAAACTGTGGATCTGGCCTCTTTTTTGTTTGAGTGTGTTTGAAGGCAGAAGGGAAGTGGGCTGAGGGAGAGAGAATTCTAAGCAGGCTCCATGTCCAGCATGCAGCCCAACATGGGGCTTGATCTCATGACCCTGAGATCATGATGAAATCAGGAGTCTGCTGCCTGACCAACTGAGCCACCCAGGTGCCCCTGGATTTGGCCTCTTGAGCCACTCTCCCCAACTCGGAGATAGTGCAGGTGAGGACCAAGCTGCGCAGTTCTCCCTCTGAGCATACGAGTTGGCTCAAGGCCTGTTTAGAAGATAGATGTGTAGGTTCATGGCTCAGAAGTTTTTCTTTGGCAGATGGGTTTATCAAAGCATCCCGAAAGCTCCAGAACCAGGAATGATGTTCTGAGAGGGTTTGTTTCCTTGGAAGGTCCCAGGTATCAGCCTTATCCTTGGAAACTCAAGGGAGGCACAATGGAGGCCCTTCTCCTGGTCTGGAACTCAGAATGCGGCAAGGCTGGCAAAATGCCGGGTCTTCAGATGTGAGCCAGCATTGTCCCTGGGTGTGCTGCAGCCTTCACTGCTGGCTGGTTAGGCTGCCATCAGCCCCTACTGTGGCATTCTTGGAAATGGCCCTTGCTCCCATCTTCCTCTCTTGCCCTGTTTGTGCCCAGAATAAAGAAGAAGCACGTGAGCCCCTCAAATGCAGAATGTGGAACTTGGCTGACCAAGCACACAGTTAACATCTGAGATTTACCCTCTGAGCAACCCTCAAGTGCAGCCAGCAGGCCAGGCTCAGTTTTTGAAGAGCCAGGGATCTATTGGTACTGGTATCATTCTGCCCATGGTGCCTGCTTTTCTAACCTCTGAGATGCTGCCGTTGCTCCCAGCCCTTGCCCTGGATCAGAGAGGCCCCGTGCTGGGCTTCGGCTTCTCAGGTTGATTCGGATTCAGCAGCCTCCTGTGGGGCAGCTTATCTGATGGGCAGAACATCCCCCTTATCTACTGTTTTCTTCTGAATGGCCTCGTCTGCTTTGTGCTTCTCTGTTTACTACCCAGCATGTCCTCCCTGGGGGGCTGGGGGGCAGTAGCAGGACCCCAGCAGCTTGAGGAAGGGGAAGGTCTCGGGGGATACTGTGGGCTGGTCATTTCCAGCCTCTCCCCCCGCCCCCGCACCCCGAGGGATCAGGGATTCCGATGAGCAGCACAGATGAAATCACACTCTTCAAAGGCACCTTCTCTCTTCCTTCTGTGAAAACATCCAAGGCAAAGATTTAAAGTCTGTCTCCGGTGCTGGCGGGGCCTCAGAGAAGCCTGGAGGCTCATCCTCTGTGGGAGGGAGTGTGGACGGGTAGGTGGCTCTTCTGGGGAGCATTTTAGCAAACTGCATCAAGAGCTGTAAAAATGTTCAGAGCCTTTGACCCACTCATCCCACTTCTGGGAAGCTGGCTGAAGGAAGCCGTCGCCAGCGTGGGAGAACCTGCATACAGTGGTGTCTGTTTAAGCTACAGAGAAACTGGAAATGGCATCCAGTACAGATGCTTGGTGGAATATTACTCAGCCATTAAAAAATGCTCCCTCTGGAAACCCTTGTGACCTGGAGTCCCCTTAGAAGCCCGTGGTAGTGAAAACGGCTGCTACCACACCAGCTCCCCCGCAGCTGCGTGCCATGGGCCCAGCGAGGCCTGCACAGGGGCTCCTGCTTGGGAGCGGGGCCTGAACTTCTTCAAGTGCCCTTAAGGTTGATGACGTTCTGAGTCCATCTTTGCCATCTTGGAAACAAGCTCGGCCATTGTTAACCAGCCTGAGCAGGGCTAGCTGGCTGCAGGGAAGATGGACTTAGCCTGGTCCCTGGGGGCCCCGGCTCCCCCACCCACCGCTGTCTCTGCCACGGGAGTGCATGTCCAAGAAGGGGTGTCCGTGTCTCCAGACTGCTCTACTGGAATAACATAAGCTGGGAGGCTTATGAACAATAGACGTTTTATTCCTCGCGGTTCTGGAGACTGGGAAGTCTAAGATCAAGGTGCCAGAAGATTGGGTGATTGCTGAGGATCCCCTTCCCAGTTCACAGACTGTCTTCTCACGGTGTTACCACATGGCAGGGGTGGGGAGGGAGCTTCTGGAGTCTCTTATGGGGACACTGTTCCCATTCATGAGGGCTCCACCCTGATGACCTGATCACCTCCCAGAGGCCCCACCTCCTAATACCTCATTTTGTGTGTGCTGAGATTTAACATGAATTTTGGTGAGATGAAAACCTTCAGTCCATAACAGGGGAGGCCGGTGCTGGGGTCCTGGGAGTGTAGATGGCAGCCCCACCTGCTTTGGAGCCGATGTGTCTTCAAGCAGCTGTGAGACCTGGGTGTCAGGACCTGGTGTTCTGATCCTTTTGTAACCCAAGGCTTGTTGCCCCAGTGTGCAGGGGATTGGGGGAGTGCTGTCCTCTTTCCCCTTGTGTGTTTCTGCCCCCCAGCCTCCATCACGTACTTTTAGTAACTTCTGCCTCTCCTAGGCTTCCAGCAAGGTGATCCTGTCTGTCTTCCAGGTGGCCAATGTGAATGCCAAGGATGGTACGTGCACGTTGAAGGACTGTGTGTATAAGGACGTGCAGAAGGACTGGCCTGGCTACTCGGAAGGGGACCAGCAGCTGTTGAAGCGGATGCTTGTCCGGTAATGCCGCCTCCCATGTCTGGGCATGTCCCTGCACCCTGGTTCTGGGACAGATGGCATCCTGAGGGTGCCACGGTGGCCTTATGTGCTCCCAAAGGCCTTGACCAGGATGGAAAGATCTGTGGAGACTCTGGCAGTCTTTTTTTTTTTTTTTTTTTTTTATTTATTTATTTGTCAGAGCGAGCACAGGCAGACAGAGAGGCAGGCAGAGGCAGAGAGAGAAGCAGGCTCCCTGCCGAGCAAGGAGCCTGATGCGGGACTCGATCCCAGGACGCTGGGATCATGACCTGAGCCGAAGGCAGCTGCTTAGCCAACTGAGCCACCCAGGCGTCCCCCTCTCTGGCAGTCTTTCCCACTACTTGGGACACCTCAGGGCCGGGACTCCTGCTGAGTGGAGTGGAGGGTGCAAGTCACGCACCAGAGCCCTAGAGTGCCCACCCAGGACGCTTCGGTCTGCTCCGCTTGTTCCCGCCTTCCTTTCCCGCCAAGCACCCTTCCAAAACCTGGGCAGCCCCACAGGCTTCGGCTGTAGCCGCCTCCTTCTTAAAAAGAACCTCTCAAGAGCTTAAAGCAGAGAGAAACAAAGCAAAACAAAACTCCCCACAGGCGTGATTAAGTAGCATTAATTAAACACATTCCCTTTCAGATTAATTGGGACCGGAGGTCAGGAATGGCCTTGGTGGCTCAGGGGAGGAGTGGTTAAGTAGGCCCCTGCCGGGCTCAGGCGAGCAGTTAATGATTTCCTTCTCGGCTGATGCCTGACGGGAGCGCAGCCTGTGAAGCGCCGCTCAGAGCAGGCTGATACACTAATTAGTCTTTAAATGATTTCTCAGGGACTTGAGTTATTTATGTGGCTGTGGATTTTTTTGTTTTGTTTTTGAAGTTCAGCTGTTTAAAGCAGTAATTGCATGTAGACTTGGGGCTACTCTAGGTGAACCCGGAGTTCCTCCTCGCCCTGCAGGGCACTCCTCCCCAAAGCCAGTACCTGCTTCTGAACCAGCCTGGGGTCACCGCTCCGACTGTCCAAAGGTCGTGCAGAAGTTGAGGAGCTGTTCTCAGCAGAAGACCACTCCCACCCCCATCTTCTTTCTGGTGTTTCCTGTCACCGCAGCTAAACACGTCTGGGGTTGGTTCTGTCACCTACAGGTGTTTTGATCCATCAGACATTTTTGGACAAAGAGTCTGGTGTTGAATTGGTGAAATTTACCCACCCAAGTGCTTTGAGGTGAAAAGGCACACATTAGGGACACTGCAAGGCTATTCCTGCCCTCCCTTCAGAGCCTCTCGCTGGGTAGCCGCTGTTCTCCTTGGCCGCACGGAGCGCTCCAGAAGGAGCGTGGCCGAGAGCAAGTAGCCTTGTTGTGTGTTGGTGTGTAGGTGGGGTCAGTAGGAATCTCTGCTCTGGAGCTTTGTGTCATTCTGGGCTCCTTCTTGTTCCTCCCTGCTCCGCTGAGTGAGCTGCAGGGCCTTGTGTGAACCCAGGGCCCTCAGCCTTCACCTGGACAAGCCTGGCCAGCGAGGCCAGCACAGGGGCTCCTGCTTGGGGATCAGCCGTGCCAGAAACTGCCTGTTGCCGGGAGCACCCGCTATCCTTGGAAGCTTGGGCCGGTTGGTGTACAGAGGTCACCATCAGCATCCTCGATGCCCGCAACCACACTGAAGGTTACCCAGCCACCCGTCTACGCACTTTCTTCCCTTCAGTTTAGGTCGTTCCCTCCCTGAAGAAAACCCAGTTTACAGCGGTTCTTGAAGCCCTGCAGCATGAAGGAAAAATAAGGCCTTGTGGTATTTCTGCCGCTGAGGGCTGGTATCACCCCAGAAGCTGGGCTGCCTCCTTTTCCTACAGCTTGTTCAAAATTCATACCTGACTTCAGTATGTTGATGATTCCAGGGTCGGCCTGGGCCCCTGAGGCTCGCTCAGCTCTATATGGACACTTGCTGCCACCATCACTTTGATTCTTCCTCTGTGTTTCTCTTCCCCGTGTGTGGAGCTGCTGGGGCCTGTCCTGTCCCAGGTGTTCAGGGCACCGCAAGGCCTCGGCAGTCGTGCCCAGCCTTACAATCACTCCCCTTGTTTCTGACTTTCATGCCAAGGCCATACTGTGTTGACTGTTACGGCTTGATAGTAGATCTTGAAATCTGGGATTGTGAGGCCTCGAGCCTTGTTCCTTCTCACGATTCAGTGGTGTGAATTACATTCGCAGTGTTATGCAGCTGCTGCCTGTACTAGTTCCAGAACACGTGCCCCAAAAGGGAACCCCACGTGTCAGCAGATACTCCCGTGCCCCTTCCCCCCAGCCCCTGGCAACCACAAATCTTTCAGTCTCTTTGGATTTGCCTGTTCTGGACGTTTCCTATCAATGGGATCTTTGGGACTTTTGGATCTTTGGCCTTTTGTGACTGCCTTCTGTGTACGGTAGGGTTCACATAGGCCGTAACATATATCAGAGCTTCGTTCCTTTCCGTCGGCTGCGTGGGTATCTGGTGTGCGTGGAGATCCACCACAGTTGTCCATCCGCTCGTTGGCTGATGGACCCTGGGGTCGTCTCCGCCTCCCGGCATTGTGGCTGGGGTCCTGTGAACATTTGTGTACGAGGATCTGTAGGGACGTGGATTCCCCGTTCTCTCAAGAAGGGAGAGTGGAGCTGAGGTTTTTGCGAAACTGCCAAACTTTTTTCCACAACAGCTCCCGCTCCAGGGACACACACGGAGATTTCTCATTTCCCCCACTTTCTCACCAACACTTGTTCTTTTCCGTTCTTGTTTTGTTTTATTCCAGCCCTCCTAGTGGGTGTGAGGTAATATCTCCTTGTGGTTCTGACTTGCATTTTCCTGATGACCAGTCACGTGAACTTGTTCGTGTGCTTATTAATGGCCATTTGGGTATCATCTTTGGAGAAATTCTATTCAAGTCCTTTGTCTTTCTGGGGATATTGAGGCTGGTGTTTCTGTTGAATTTAAAGTTTCCATTTGCTTAGAGAGTCTCTCTTTGCTCTCAGATGCTTTCTCTTGTCTCTTTAGGACTGTGACATTTGTTACCTGGAGGCCTCGGTGCAGCCCTTCAAGGCTTTTCTGAGTGGCTCCGTCCCATCAGGAGGGCTACCGAGGTTTCTCTGCACCCCCTGTGGGCCCCTCTGTTTCCTCAGTCTCCTGAGACCACACCTCTGTCCATCCCATGGTCCAGGTGTGGCTGGAGCAGCCTGGCCTCCTAGGACACACTGTGGGTTCCTTCCCCACAGCCCCAGAGCAGAGCAAGGACAGCTCTGCTGGAGCCCCTTCTGTGAGGTCTCTGAGCCTCTGAGCCCCGGCCCGGGGGTTGCTACAGCCTGGGACCCCATTTCCTTGGATCCTGTAAGATAGTCACCATGTCTGCTTTCAGTGTTAGATTGTGCTGCTCTCTTTTCCCTTCTTCCTTCATGCCTTTTCAGTGGGGGCTGGAAAGAGAGCAAATGGAAAGGGCTGTGCTTGCTTCTGTGTGACTGGACAGCAGATGTGAGCTGCCTCAGCCACGGCCAGTGCTTATACACTGCAGGCACTTGCCCTGGGGCTGTCCTTACATTTGGGGCCACCATGGAGGGGACAGCAGCAGAGGCCTGTCATGTGGCCATCGGTCAAGGAGGTCTGCTCGGCTCGTCACTACTCAGCAGTGCAGACAGGGTCCCCATAGCCCCAGACCCGGGCTGGGCACGGAGGGCCTGTGGTCCCACACACCACACCGGGCTGGCTGCTAGACTCCCGTGAGACTCGCAGCCTCGGAATATGATCGGGGATCAGAGAGCAGCCTCAAGCCAGGGTCCCTAGTGGGGCCTCCATCTGCCCTTTGAGTGTCAGGGCGTCTCTCCTCTCATCCCTGGCTGTGCTGTTGTACTCGGGTACCGGTAGGCCAGTGACCACCCCTGTCATCCTTGAGGTGATACTGTCATGTTGGCTCCCAGGAAGGTGGGACGTGAATCTGGGAGTCCTTCCTGTCAGGCTAGGGCATCTCAGTCCCCTGCAGCATCTTCTAAGGTTTCTGCAGTAAGCATTATTAGGATGAATGATTGCTTTTAAAAGGAGGGGCCGGTGCCTGAGTGTGTCCAGCTCCCACAGGGACATAGCACAGAGCTTGAATATCCAGTCAGTTTTACTTGGGCCTCTGGTCCCCACAGTGGAATGGATGATCGGGTGGCCCACTGAGCCTTCTCTGGGCACACTCAGGACTCCAGGTGGGCCATCCTCCAGGATGCGGGTGAGCCTGGGTGGGGATGTGTTCGGGCTGCTCTCTGCCTGCCATGCCCTGAGGTACCCAGTGTACATGGCCCTGCTCTGGTTCATCGGGACAGCAGGCCCACCCTGAATCACTGGTGTAGGGGACACAATGTGGCATCAGCGGGAAGGTAGGTTTTGGGGCCGTACAGCTACCCTGCCTCTCCTCTGTAGGAAGCTGTGTCAGCCACAGAGTGCCGTTGGCCTGCCCGGAGACCCGGCTGCTGCCAGTCCTCCCAGGGAACATGGAAACTCGGCCTCACCCCCTCAGGTAGGAGTGGTGGGCCAGGCTGGGACAAGGCATGGTGAGGGAACGTGGGTGAGGGGCCCATGGGCCAGGCCTGAGCTGTATTAGGGCAGCCCATGAGGCCCTTGCTTCAGAGGCAGGTGTTTTCTTCCATGAATGAGCAGCTGCCGGGCCTTCCCCAGACTGGGCCTGGGCCCCTCGGTGCCGTTCCCTTGAATGCTCGTGGGTGTTGTGGCCAAGGGAAGGCAGGCTCCTGGATTGCCCTGAGCCCCATGCTCTGTGTACAGCAGGCATGGCAGGTGCACTGGCCTCCCAGGGCTCTCATGAAGGTCCCGTAGAATCAAGCAGGCCGGCTGCAGACACAAGGCCCTGTGAATGGTGACCATTGCTGGTTCAGTCAGTAGTCAGGATGGGCGCTCAGGTGTCCCCACCTGTGTGCTCTGGCTCGTGAGTCCCTCGCCCTAAGTCCCTTATTTCCCCCCTTCTCTCCTTCGGCCTGGAAGCTCCCAGTGCATGTCCAAGGCCCTGAATCCTCCTTGTGGAGAGGTCAGGTGGTCTGTGCCTGCCCTGGCTCTGGGCCAAAGTAGAGGGCTGACAACCTCCTTACTCTGTATCTCCCCGATGGTGGGCCTGTCACCTTGCTCTCTCTAGCCATTTCCCAGGGTCTGGGCCATCCATGGTCTGGCCTCGCCTCACATGCCTCAGCGTTCTCACTTGTGGAGTGGGGCTGCGCCCTGCACCATGTCACAGGGTGTCCCTTGGGGATGCAAGTAGTCCTGGGTCTGGTGGGGAGGTGGGGGGAGTCCCAGCCTGCAGGGCTGCTGTGTGTCCTTCAGACTTGGTCCTTTCACCATCCCCATCATCCAGGGATGACACCAAACACTGCCAAGTTTCAGAGCAGTCTCTGGAGATGGCCCTTCTTGACTGCTCAGCTGGCTGGTTCCATGGATGCTGCCCTTCCTTGGCTCTGTCCTCAGGGTGGGCTGAGCCAAGGTTAGCAAGAGGCTGGTTCTTTTCTGGGCATGCCCCCTTGTGGCCAGAGTGGGCCTTGCAGTTAGGCCCCAGGTTTCCTAGGGCCTCCTGAGCTCAGGGCCTGTTGCTCCCCAGCTGCACCTCAAGGGATATCAGTAGCTCCAGACACAGTCTCCCTTTTAAATTTGTTTCCCTCCCATTGCAGAAACGATCACAGCCTCCTGATTTCACCGACTCCCTGGTCAGCAAGAAAACCAGGATATCACATTTTACCCAGAGAGCTCAGCCTGCCATCAATGGGAAGCTGAGTGCACCCCACGGCCGTGAGGCCCTACTGCCCACTCCGGGCCCACTGGCTGGTTCAGATGCCCACCTGCCCCCACGGTTGGAGCCCCCGAGGGCCCATGACCCTCTGACTGACGTCAGCAATGACCTGGGTCACAGTGGCCGGGACTGTGAGCACGGGGAAGTGGCCGCGCAGGCCCCGACTACGTGCCTCAGCTTGCCCCTGCTGACGGACTGTGCCCAGCCCAGCAGGCCCCATGGTGGCTCATCACGCAGCAAATCCAAGAAGAAATCCAAGAAGCACAAAGACAAGGAGAGAGCAGCTGAGGATAGACACCGGGCCCGGTTGCCAGACCACATGCCCAGCCCCCTAGGAGCCCCACCAGATGCCCCAGGTATGTACCAGGAGGCAGGCCTGGGGTGGAGGACGCTGTAGGAGGACAGTGCCAGGAGCCTGAGCTCCAGCCCACCCCCACCATTGCCCAGAGAGGGACTCTACCACCGCACGAGCTCCATAGTGGCACTCCCTGCACATTCAGCTTCTTTGTGCCCTATGTTTGGTTGTTTGTTTTTTAGGATTTTATTTATTTATTTGAAAAAAAGTGAGAGAGCATGAGCGGGGTTGGGGGGGGTTAGAAAAGCAGACTCCCCGCTGAACAGGGAGCCCAATGCGGAGCTCGACCCCAGGACCCCAACATCATGACCTGAGCTGAAGGCAGACACTTAACCAACTGAGCCACCCAGGCGCCCCTGTGCCCAGTGTTCTCGATGTGGGGCGTGATCTGCAAAACTGGAGATCGTGACCTGAGCTAAAGGCAGACACTTAACCATCTGAGCCACCCAGGCGCCCCTGTACTGTGTTGTTATACAAGGTTGTCTGTGAAGGTCCCAGCGGTCTCGGCTCTGCTGTGTGTCAGGCCAGTGCTGGGAGCACAGAGCCTCTGACCTGGGGCCCATGGGGGGATAGTCCACCCAAAGAGAGACTAGTTCCGGGCTCAGCTCTGGTTGCTGGGAGGTCCCAGACACTGAAAGGGAGCAAGGTGGGGCTGGGGTTCAAGGAAGGCAGTGGGGTATAGGGCCTGGCTGGAGAGGGGCAGCACCTGGACTGCCACAGGCGTCATGTAGCCTGCTGACTGGCGAACATTCAGCATGTGGAGACTGGGTTTGGGAAGCTGTCCATAGAACAGCAGGCAGTAGGAGTCAGAAGGAGGTCAGAAAGTGGGAAATCAAGAGATCTGGGATCACAGCAGCAGGATGAGAGGGGTGTGGGGCCAGCTGGGGCTGTGTGCTGAGCCAGAGAACCTTTGTGGGGCCCAGAGATACTGTGGAGGTGTATGGACAGGCCAGACTTAGAGTGGGAGTAGGGGTCTTCACCCTCAGAGC